>VDFB02000020.1:0-33444 GCA_007258455.2 Sequoia sempervirens
ACACCCTATCAATCTCCCTATTTTTGACAATGATTTCTCCATTATTAACTACCTTTGCTGTGAGGAATCCGATACTTGTTCTACCAATAATTCTTTTAACAATGCTTTTAGGCAGGAGGATGCCAAGCCTTCCAGTTGCAAAAATATGAAAGTAAAAAATGGATCTAATGGTGAAAACCATTCTATGGCAGTATTTGATCCTAAAATAGTAAAAACAAAGAACGCATGTGATGGTGAAAACCTCATTGAGGCACCAAAGGATGGAAGGCTTGACATCCTCCCACAACATTACCATGAAAGATCATTAGTGTTGATAGAACCCACACAGTCTATTGATATTGGCACAGCAGAGAAAGTAAGAATCCTACACCTGGCAGCATCCATGATAGATACAGAAAAGCCATATTTTATCAAATTCTTTGAAGAACGATGCATCAATTTTGCATGTTCATACTATGACATGCTAGGCTTAGACATAGATCTCATTATGCATCACTTATCCTTACCAACTGGCACTAAACTAGTAAAACAGAAACTAAGAAAAATGCATCCACATGTTGCATTATTGGTAAAAAATGATTTGAAGAAACTACTAGATGCTGGATTTATCAGATCTATTGATTATGCGGAATGGATATCCAACATTGTACTTGTTTCAAAGCTAGATCACACCATCAGAATATGTACTGATTTTGGGATTTAAATAGGTCATGTCCAAAGGATGATTTTCCTTTGCCAAACATAGACATGATTGTAGATCTAATAGTCGGCCATCAAATGCTATCACTCATGGATGGATTTTCAGGATACAATCAAATCAAAATAGCTCCTGAAGACCAAGAAAAGACAACATTTACATGTCCATGGGGCACCTTTTGCTGGAACGTCATGCCTTTTGGATTAAAGAATGTAGGAGCTACATACCAGCGAGCTATGACAACAATCTTCCATGACATGATGCACACCTTCATGGAGGACTATGTGGATGATATCTTAGCCAAGTCTCACTCCAGGGAAGGACATCTAGAGATACTGGCCAAAATATTTGATAGGTTAGAGAAATTTAAAGTCAGATTAAATCCTAAGAAATGTGCCTTTGGAGTAACATCAGCAAAACTCCTTGGATACATAGTTTCTACAAAAGGAATTGAAGTAGATCCAGCAAAAGTTAAGGCCATTATGGAAATGCCACCTCCTAAGAATATCAGTACATTAAGATCTTTACAAGGACGAATATAGTCCATCAGAAGATTCATCTCTCAACTAGCAGATCGGTGTCATCCATTCAACCATCTTTTGCATAAAAATGTGTCTTTTAAATGGGATGAATAGTGTGAGAGTACTTTCAGTCAAATCAAGCATTATTTGATGACACCACCAATCTTGGTGCCACCCAATGAAGACAAGCCATTGTTGCTATATATCGCAACAACAGATATCTCTTTAGGAGCCTTGCCAGCACAAGAGGATAGAGAAGGAAAGGAACAGGCAATATACTATATCAGCAGGACAGTCAATGGACATGAATAAACTACACCTTCATTGAAAAATCATGCTTAGTAGTAGTATTTGCAACAAAAAAATTGTGACACTATATGCTCACTCACACTGTCAAGCTCATTGAAAAAGTTGATCCCCTCAAGTATTTACTAAGCAAAGCAGCTTTAACATGAAGGTTGGCAAAGTGGGTCATGCTCCTCAGTGAGTTTGACATTCAATATGTTGAAAGGAAATCTATCAAAGGACAAGTCATTGCCGACCAATTAGCAGAACCTCGATTATCAGACTGTCATCCTATGACCATGGAATTTCCTGATGTGGATATCCTCAATGTTACAACACAACCATGGCAACTCTACTTTGATGGATCCTACACACAACATGGATCAGGAGTAGGAATTTTATTTGTCACACCTCTTGGGCACACAATTCCATGATCTTACAGGCTTACCTTCCGTTGCACTAACAATGTTGCAAAATATGAAGCTTTAATTATTGGAATTAAAGTGGCTATTGACTGGAAAATCACATAACTACAGGTGTATGGGGACTCTCAGTTAATCATCTATCAAGTCAACAATGATTACCAAACTAAGGATGACACACTAATTTTATACAAGAGACTGGTAGATGATCTAAGAAAATACTTCATAGATATCAAATTTGAGTAGATACCAAGATTAGAGAATAAAGTAACATATGCCATGGCCACAATAGCATCTCTTCTACAAATGCGTGAAATGCAAGATCGTTATCAATTTATTGTAGAACAAGTGTCAAATCCTGCATACGCAAATCCTAGATCCCAAACCATAAGCCTTTTGGATAGTGCCCAATCTTCCATTTATGGAGACATTTATACTTATCTGAAAGATAATATCTTACTGCCAGATCTTTCTCCCAACCAAAAGTGCAACTTCATACGCCAATCCACCAAACATACCATTATCGTTGACACCCTTTACAATCGAGGCCTAGATGGTACTCTTTTGCGTTGTTTAGAACATAACAAATCCGCTTCCTCTTTACATGAGGTGCATGAAGGAATTTGTGGTACACATTGAAGTGGATTATCTTTAGCCAAGAAACTCCTTCATTTGGGGTATTACTAGCCACACATGGAGCAAGAATCTTATAAGTTTGTCAAGAGATGTCCAAAATGCCAGATTCATGGCAATCTTATACATGCACCGGCACAGGAGCTCCATCCATTCACAACTACATGGCCTTTTTGTCAGTAGGGATTAGACCTAGTAGGGAAAATTAGCCCATCTTCATCTAATGGACACAAGTTCATTATCACAGCAATAGAATATTTTACAAAATGGGCGGAGGCGGTTCCCTTAACCACAATCACTGGGAAGCAAATATCATCTTTCATACTTATTTATCTCATTTGTAGATATGGGATACCCCAGTCAATCATTACAGATAATGGAAGGCCTTTCAAGAACCAAGATGTCCAAGAGCTGTGTGAAAAGTTCCACATCCAACATCGCTTTTCAACCCTGTATTACCCTCAAGGTAATGGACAGGCAGAAGCTTCAAACAAAACAATCCTAAAGATTCTCAAGAAGACTGTAAATGAAGTAGGGCGTGATTGGCATGTTCAACTTAATCCTGCTCTTTGGGCTTATAGGACTAGCATCAGAACACCAACAGGAGCTACGCCATATGCTTTTGTTTATGGATCAGAAGCAATGTTACCTATTGAGGTAGAAATTCCATCCCTTCGAGTTTCACTAAAGGGACTCATTTCATATGAGGATTATATGATCTCTAGACTTCAAGAATTAGAGCTACTTGATGAATGTCGACAACAAGTTGTCAATCATTTGATAACCTATCAACAAAGAATGTCTAGGAACTATAATCATAGGGTTAAGCCTAGAGTCTTCTAGATCAGAGACTTGGTCCTACGAGAAAACCCTAGAAATCAAGCAGACAGAGAAAAGAAGGGAAAGTTTGAACCTAACTGGATAGGGCCTTATGTTATCATATCAGTCTATGGATCAGGAGCATACCGGCTGTCTACACCAGAAGGAGATATGTTGGAGGAACCTATGAACAACATTCATCTCAGGCGATTTTACACTTGAGGATATCTAGTGCATGGTCAATAAAGTTGTCTTGATGAAAACTTGGCAAACATGCATCATGATGACAAAAAAAACAAAAAAAATACAATAAAAATAAAAAATACAAAGAAAAAGAAAAAGGACACGATAAAAAAAAGTGATGAAAATCTAGCAAACAGGCGCTACTTGTGATTTTCACCAAGCTCTTCTATCTATTAGGTACAATTTTGTTACGATTGTTTCCTTTCATATCATTTCCATCTATCATTTGAGATAATCATTATAACTATCCATGTCATAGCAAGGATATCATGTTTTACCCTGGCTTGGGGGCAACATCCTAGTGTTATTTGGTACAATGGACTTTCAGCTTAAATAGAAAGGCATTCAAATATGACAACACCAAGTGGCAATACTTGAAAAAATCCAAAAACATCAAAAAATCAAAATCCAAAAATCCATGCAAAAACATTCATAAAATTGAAAACACAAAAATAGAGTCTACATCAATTGAAAGTGGAGTCTATGTCAGTTGAACTACGTGGTCTCTGCGTATATAATGTAGGAAAGACTAATCTTTGATCAGTCCCCAAGACCCCTAGGATAGGTCTTTAGGTTACATCATTTGGTCAAATGTCTAGGAATATCATGCAAACATCAGCACACACATTTCAACATCGATGATCTAATCTGAATAATGATTTGAAAATACATTAAGTAGAATTTGAATTGTTGTACTTTTTAATTTTTTTCATTTGCTTATCATTTCTTTGGAGCTACTCGATGACATATTGAACTAGAGAAGCAAGGAAGGAGAATGATACCTTTTCTTTGTTTGTTGTTTGTGAGTTAGTCATTATTATTTTGTGAATTGTCGCGGGAAGTGCTCTACCAAGTATCATGGATGACATTCTGATTCACTTAAGAAAATGATTAATTCTTGTTTGTTTACGCAAGAAATGCTTAGGTCATAATTGGTCTATCTTATACCTTGATGCTTGTGTTCGCTTGCAATATCAAATATCATGAAAGAAATACTCATGTCATCATTGGTTTATCTCATATCATTGATGCTTGTATTTTCTTTCAACATTTTAAAAGCTCAGTGATGATACAAAGCAGAATAAAAAGATTATTAAAATGACACTTAGGTTTGCATTGATAAAATAGGTTTGCATGGTAAACATAGATTGCATTCATAATAATACATCTACAGAGTACTGGTTGCACAAGTTACAAAGATTCATTTACAAATAATGTTATATTTTCTTATTAAGGATTGAGTATACTTGACACATACAAATTTCATAATGACATGCATACAAAAATCACTTCTTCATCTCATCATAAATTTCACAATATACATCTCATTTCGTGACATCATATACACGTTATGGTACATCATTCATTTACATCTCATCACATTGTCATTATCATGTAGTTGCAAAATCATCATTCATTACATACATATAGAAGGCATTTTACATCATTTTATCTATCATACATCATTTCAATTTACATCTCATTTTATCTATCACATATCATATATCCATACATCATTTTTTTCTATCACATGACATCTTATTACACGCATCATTCATTTATATATCATACATTACATTTTCATCCATACATCAATTTTCATCTCATTCTATACATCATATATTACATTTCATCCATACATCAATCATTACATTTCATCCACATATCATTTACATTTCATACATTACATTACATCCATACATCAATCATTTATATCTCATTTTATACATTACATTACATCCATACATCAATCATTTATATCTCATTCTATATTACATTTCATCCACATGTCATTTACATTTCATACATTGCATTACATCCATACATCATTCATTTACATTTCATACATTACATTTTCATCCATACATCATTCATTTACATCTCATTTTATTTATCATACGTTGCATCTCATTAAGAAAAAAAATACATCATCAATATCATATCACATCATCATTAATACATCCATACAAGCTAGTAAAATAAATAATCATAAAACATAAAAATTAAAATGCATTCATCACATAAATCATGTAGAAAACATCATAAGATCAATGCATCCATCACATAAATCATGTAGAACATTTCATAGATCAATCAAACCGCTGCACATATATATCTCATCAAGTGCCAAGTATACAATGAAGTCTGAAAAGGATTAAAATAACATCATGTCAAAAATTGTTGTATATGTCTCTCAAAGGGTACACAACTGCTATCAAGTGGTACTTGCACCAGAAGGAGCAGGTCTCGCACTAGTATCATGACCACCACCAGATGTCCCAGGATCTCTCAGATCTCTTGGATCTCTCAAGAGAGGCTGTGTCATGCCTCTACTCACTGTCCTCGAATGAGTCCTCTCTGAGCGAGACTGGGCATAACTGACTCTCTACTCTAGGGGGCAAAGCTCATGATAGCAGCTCCTGTAAAACTCAATCTCAGCACCTTCCCGCATGGCCTCTCACATGTAATCTACCACAGAGGTCCCATCTGCCACTCTCTGCAGTCTCTCTATAGTAGCCAGTGTTGTCTCTGCTGCCTGTCTGATAGTATCTTGCTCTGCAGTCAAGGCTGTGATCTGTGCCTGGGCAGTGGTCAACTGTGCTCATACACTTGCTAGCTGAGCCTATGCTATCGATGCTACCTGTAGGGCCTCATCTCTCTCACCAATTAGAGAGGTAATTTGTGTCTGTGCAGTAGCTAGCTGTGCCTACATCTGGGCCTGCATCTATGCTAGTAATCCTTGCACCTGTGCTAGCTGTCCCTGTAGGGTCTGAACCTGCACCTGTAAACCTGCAACCTCTGATCGCTCTGTCGACGAGGAAGCAATAGCCTGCCTCTTACGAGGCACACTAGTAGATGGATTTGTAGTACCTGCTACGCTCGGTCTCCCCCATCTCTGCCATCATCATCACTGCTATCATCACTGCTATCCTCGCTGCTATCATCACTCTCATCACTGTCACTCTCATCACTACCCTCCAAGTCCACATCTACATCCTCCTCTCTCCCTCATATTTAACCAACCTGATCACCCCCTGCAGTTGCTGGTGCTGGTGCTAGTATTGGCTCATCTGGAATGGTAATACGAGAAGGAGGGTGCAGAGCCAAATACTATCCGTACTTGGGAGTAACAGGTGCCTCAACAATGTCTCACCGCATATCCCAGGTCAATGGCTATAGAGCACGATAACCCTCAACAAGTGCCCCATAAGGCAAGCATGGACACCAATCACTAGCATCTATCCATTGTCGTCCATAATGCACTACTCCCTGTGGTATACACTACACAATCCCATACTGCCTGTAGACGCGGTGAAACAGGAATCACTCCAAGATACTGGGGCTCTTCCCGATCAAATACATCTAATCGGCCAAGAACCCCAACTCAATATCATCATCATCCTAGTCATCACAGTCTAAATAAGGATGCTAGGTCACTATCTCCACATCATCAATAATCCATCTCCAATAATCAAGCTTACCCATCATATGCTGGGTAGGCCTGCCTCTGTAATGAAACGCATAGGGTCTCGTCGTAGGTCTCGATAACACCGGCACGGGATGCGTAATAGAAATATGCTCCCATGCCCATACCTAAAGAAGGGTAGCTCCCACCGATAAACTGCTACCGCCGAGGTACACAATCCAGTGTAAATCATGATAGAGCTGAGCAAGCATGCACATGCCCCAAGCATATCTCATCCTATGTACCACCATACCCTCTAATACTCAACCCCATCTGAGAGATAGACCCTTTGACCTCTTATCAGGACAAAGGAATCCACCAATAAAGCCGGCCAAAACTGAAGGAAGTGGAGCATATGACTCATAAATCTCTACCCATGGAACCCACTCTCCCACAACATGGGGATCCTGAAAGACTCTCCGCATAGACTCTACCCCACCAACCTCCTCTGAATCATGCACGACAATCTCCCCAACAAAAGGAATGTGAAGAATATGCCATACATCCTCTGGCATCACGGTCATCTTGCCAGTAGGTAAGTGGAAGGTGTTGTGGTCACTGTGCCACCGCTCTGCTAAAGCTGTCAGTAGACCCCTATTAAGTCTAATATGGGGCATATCTAGTAATGTCGCTAAACTGCAATCAATAATATGTTGTCTCTCATCTGGTGAAAGTCATGGTATTATATCAAAATGCCAAGGGAACTGCTCTCGCACCTAGATAACATCTAAATGCTCCTGTTATCATACAAAAACAACATTTTAATCAGAATATCAAACATCAAGAGGTCATCAAATTTTCAAAAAATTGTGCTTTAACTATCAAACTATCAATTTATCAAGGAACCCTCATCTATCAATCGGGTTCATTCCTTCAGAAAGTTTAATTATTCCTCATTCTACCACTTACAGGAGGCACTCATATAATGTAGTTAATTTAGGTTGTATAATGTAGGTGTCAATCATCATTGGGTGCATTCAGGTTGTCTCAAGTTTAACAGGTTAGGATGTAATTATAGCATGATCGAAGAGTGATTACCTCTTCTGCAATAAAGAGCCTATAACTCTGGTTGATATGCAGAGTGGTTGTGTTATATCAATTATGTAGTGCATTCAAGCACAACCCATGTTTAATGGGCTATTCTAGAGAGTGATCAAGATTTTCTAAACCTTATGAATGTTACTTGACATATATTTGCATATTCTCAAATTCCTTCAGAGGCTTTTGAAGTATCAATGTATCCTATATAGGGTTTATAATGATTTCTTTTAATTAAAAAAATAAATAAATGATGTATTTCCCTATAATTAGATAATGTGGAGATCTCCTAAATCTGCCCCAGCACACTATCCTCTTTGGCACTGTATTCATTACTCTAGCTACTAGGGTTTTGCAAGTGACATCTTTAATATCTTCATGACCGTGGCTTTTAAATAGATCTTAGTCTTTGCTTTAATCCTTTTCATGGTAACCCTTGAGTTCCATAATCCACCTTCAATCTCTTCTAAGAATGATGTTTTAAGCTAACTGCATAGTATGCATATAAAGCAAGTCCTTCATACCTGCCATTGTTCCAAACCATCACTCACTGCCTTACTTAAAATGTTGCCTCCATAAGCACAATAGCATGTTTTAAAATCATGGTTTCTAGTGATTGACCATTAAGGTCACCACTTTCATCATGAAGATACAATGAGATTTTTGTCTTCAAACTCAAGGCATTATGGAAGATAACATTGTGAATTGTTTGTTGTGTACGATTCAATTTTCTTGCACATTTACTGCTTTGCTAACTTCCTTTAAGCTACAATCTCAAACAGCTCACTCACTATCACTTGAAGATTCCTTTCATGAGCATCCTTCTATAAAATCAAACTATGCCCTATAGACTGCCTACTTACTATAGGGGACTCATTGTTTCATGGTATTGTAGTTCTTAAGATACTTCAACCTTATTGACACTACTTCATAGTCTACAAGGTATTATTCACTATTCTCCCATCTTTGATGAGTCTCAAAACACTGCTCAAACATGTAATCCACTACCTCCATTATGCATTAATGGCTAAGAAGAAACATTGAACCTATGATTACCACTGTTACTTCATTTGGACAGTCATTCCCTAATTGCATTTGCCTTGTCTAACACTACCAAAAGCATTTGAAAAACCCTTAAGGTCAGCAAGGGGGTAAGGAAACTCACTGTTAAAATCTTCACTTTATTATGCAAGGTTTGAGCTTTATTATCTTGTCACTACTCAACCTCTTTTTGACTGTCACATCTCAAGTGACTGTCATTCTTCTTACCATAGATTGCGTTTACAAATGTCACTAAGCTACATAGTGTGCTTGTTATTGGCTACAATCTTTAGATTGCAAGATTTTTTATTACCTACAATGTCTCAATCTTTTCGGTATTGCAACCTCACTAATCCGCTATAGTTATTGTTTATGTTTCTACGGAGGCCTAGGGTTTGTACCCTAATCATGCTCTTACCAATGCTTCATTGTTTTTTATTAGGGCTCTCTCAATGTTGAGGGCCCTAGGGATGAGCTCGTCATAAGAAGTGACACATTGTATCTTTAACTAAAAGGATAAATTCGTATTGATATTAGCAATGATGATTCTGACTTGTTGCTCCTTATGAATGGGTCACTTGCTCTTACTAGCTCACTACCTCCATTGTTGTAGGAATTTTGTGATCAAGTTCAATATTCTAATTTTAGAAGTCTTAATGGTTGGAAATCATAGTAAATTCAAAATTTAATAAGTTTCAGAATTAGCATTTTAAAGTGTTTTTGGGGTCATTAACTTCAGACTATCTTCTCTTTTGCAGGGGTGGTTGCATGCCAAATTTTTGTGTAAAATATCATCATTATTAGATTATGTTACCTGTCTATGAATACAAATTATCGGAGTGTGAGTTTGATATTTTTTGAAGATCTTAAATAGTCAAGCTTGGTAAAGAAAAATCATGTCAGATAATATTAGTCTAGAAAAAAATGAAGAGACGCTTGATAGATTGTGGGCTAGATTGAAAAGAAAGGGTGATGGGAAATGTTATTGTCCTTGCAATAATTGCAAGGGATTAAAGATGAGACAACTTTTAATCAAAACAACTGAGAAACATTGTAGGCAGCATGGTCACATTGAAGGGGGCCATGATTATCGTCCATTGGTAAGTTGTTCATTACATGTTTTTATATTGATTGAATTTGTAAATGTTTATATTGTTTTAACATTTTATATATATATATATAATCACTTGATCATGATCATAGTTTATTTGTGTCTATCATTATCATAAAGGTGGGGTGCCCTAGGGCCGATGATATGGATTATCATGGCCCGAAGAATGTGGTTTTACAAGTAGATGAACACAGAGTTGTGAATATCAAAGATGAAGTTAATGATCCTATGGAAGAAGATGATCATGAGCCAGAAAACATAGTTAAAGATGATGGTACGAATACATTGATCCTTGACACATTTAGTGGCAAAGCTGATCATGATGATCAAGATGACTTTGATAATGTTTATGATTTACCTGTACTTGAGAAGGCATACGAGCCCCTTTATGAAGGCTTTGAAACAACTCTTCTCTCTGCTATATTGTTGTTGTTGAACTTGAAGGTTATGAATGGTTTATCAAACATAGCAATCTCACGGATGTTAAGGTATGTCATATATGTCATCTTTTTTCATCTATTTTAATTGTTGTTAGTTCATCACTAGTAAATAAAGGATGAAATATGTACCATTAATATTCTTTATATGAAAATTTTATTTTTTGTTGTAGATTGATTGGTGAATTTTTGTTACCACCATCAAATATTTTACCTCGCTCATACCGAGATTTATGTGTCATTATGAAAGATATCAATGGAGTATCAAGCAATAGATGCATGCCCCAATGATCATATTATATATCATAAACAACAAAAATTTGCAAAGAATGCTTGGAATGTCATATTAGATATTGAACAGATCAACTAACAAAAAAGGTGTCTCGCAAGGTTCTTCGTTATATTCCCATTATTCCATGTATGCAATGACTATTTAGGTGCGAAAGCTTAGCGCAATTGATGGATTACCATGCACAAAATAGAAGTGGAGATGACATTCTTTGAATGCTTGCGGATGGTTCTACATTTAGGGACATGGAGGAAAATGACCAAACTTTAAAGAAGAACCTCATAATATTAGGCTTTCATTGGGAGTGGAGGGTGTCAATCCATTTAGAGAGCTGAGATCTATTTACTTAGTGTGGCCTATTTTTGTTATCAACATTAACATTCCTCCATGGATGTCAATAAAGAGTGAGCACATAATGTTGTCAATAATTGTTCTAGGTATTTTTTTACATCAAATTTCTTTAATGTAGTAGCATCTCATTTGTCTTATTTGTTGCATAATGACTTATATTTTTTTCATTCAATAGTCATGTGCATTAATTTATATATATTGCAGTAAAATGGTTATAATAATTATGTAATGTTTATGTTCATTCAACTAGGTAAGTACCAAGTTAAAGATATGAATGTATATATCGAGCCTCTTATCGACGAGTTACTAAAGTTATGGAATGGCGTCACTATGTATGACGTCTCTAGACCAATAGGACAAAGACAATTTCAATTCCATGCAATGCTTGTATGGACAATTCATGATGCCCCAGGGCTAACACATTTTTGTGGTATGTTATAACATTCGACTGCACTTTAACAATATTTAATTTGATGAAGTAGATATCATGAATGTTTTTAAAATAATCTATTCATTATATATAATTATAAAAATTGACATATTTAATCCAATTATATATTATCTTGTAGGTCTTCAAACAAAGGAAAAATTTGCATGTCCAATTTGTGGTCCAAAGATGAAATCTCATCGTTCAACAAGTTTAGGAAAGCAGGTGTTTGATGAGTATATGCACTTCCTCCATAGATATAATAAGTATCGAACTACTGAAAAACATCTTTTCAATGGGAAAGAGGAGACTACATCAAAACCACGAAGAATGTCACCTCGCCTATGGAAGTTGGAATATAATAGAATTAATCGTCAAGGTTATACATCGGATCAAATTGTTTATCTATCATATATGATATGTTTTGAATTTATATTTTTATATTGTGTTGTGTTTACTCATGTTGTAATTGGAAATGATTCATGTTGTTAATTTGTTTAACTTATATGCTTCATGAAGGTCATCAAGGCATTAATGGCCGACTTCCACAAGGATTGAAAAGTTATCCCAGACAATTTAGTAGGTTGACCTACTGTGAGTAGCTACAAATTGTGCATTTTTTTGATACAATGCATATCAAAAAGAATGTAACAAAAACGTTATGGAAAATATTGGATGGAAGGCATGACAAAGAAAAAATTGTGAAAATTTGTAGTGACATTCAAAAATTCAATCATGCAATGAAAAATGTCATTCAATTAAATAGTGATGGAGACCAAATTAATATAAGTGCCCTTCCTTGGTTGTTAATAGAGCAGCAAAGCAATTCTATAAAAGAAGTCATACAAAAAATTTGATTTCCCACATGATTTGCTGTGAACATAAACAATATAATAACAAAGAAAGGTGAATTTGGGTCAGGATGAAAATGCATGATTGGCATACCTTCATTAAGGTAATTATTCTGGTATATTATATATACTTGTATAATGCATGTACTTTTTAGTGTATTGTGTTTACTACTTTTGAAAAAATAATGAAAAGATCATTTTATAATTGTTGCAGTACGTTCTACCTCTATCTCTCCTAGACAACTTTGACAACAATGTCAAGCAAGTTATGTATGATCTTGGAAAATATATGAGGTAAGTAGCGAGATTTGTTCAATTCACTGTATACATCTTATAATTGCCATTTTTTTTACTTGTTATGTAATATACTGTATATTTTTGTTAAATCTCGTTAATATATTTGTGCCTTGAATCACTTGTAGATGGCTATCATATAAAGAAATCCATAAAGAAGATATAAATTATTGGAAGAGAAAAATTCCTCGTCTAATGTGTGAAATGCAAAAGTTTCTACCTTCAACATTTTTCAATGCACAAGAACACTACCTCATACACCAAGTTGAGGAGATTGAATTGTGTGGACCTATACACACAAGGTCAATGTGGATGGTTGAGAGGCACTTGAAATTTTTGAAGGCTTTGGTTAGACAAAGAGCACATCCTGAGGGTTCTATGGTGGAGGGATATATGGTATACCAGATCATGGTGTACATTAGTGAATATCTTCCTAAGTTTGCAGCAAAGATCCATGTAGATCACATTTGGGATCCCAACTCCATTAAAAATTCGAAGGGGAGTACCTGTTGGGGAAAGGTAGATTGAGAAAAGTGAGAGGTAATTATAAGATGGTCATGGAGATTAATTGGAATGTATTTAACATATGGTTTTTATGTATATTGTACTTATTTAATTTTTAATCTTCAATATACATCAATTATAAATTAAGGTCATATACTGTGGTATTTAACTAATTATATGTCGTTTGTGAATTTCAATTTTTTTTGAATAGTTGGTCGAGAGTGGGATGCACTACACTTGTACGTCATCAACAATATTGATTTGATGATGGTATGGATTGAATGATGTCAACAATCTGGTTGCGCATTAACATGGGAAGGTGTGGCTTCATTGGTTAAAGAAGCTCATCGTAATGGAGATTCCAATGTTACACAAAGGGAAATTGATTTAGCATATGGTTTAAGAGATAAATAGGTACATATAAATATATTAATCACCCCTATTATTTAATTATTTTCAAGTATATTGATGTATATATATCTTGAGATTGTTTTCTTTGCATACATTTGGCCAAGAATAAATATGTTTATGAACTGACGATATTGCAATAATTTTTACATGTTTGACATATTGCAGGTGAAACACCACAAGGCTATGTGGTACAATGGTTGTAAATTTCAAATCAAAATGTTGGATGAAATGAAGAAAACTTGTGATTCTAGTATAACTGCAGTCTTTCAGGTGACTAATGTTTCATCTAGAAGTGACATACATCCAGAAGTCTCAAAAAATTGATACTGTGGGATTTTGCATGATATACTTGAATGTGACTTTAAGTCCTTCAAATTAATTTTGTTCGTTGTCCTATGGTATAGGCTACGATTGAATGAAAATGATCCTAAGAGAACTATTATTAAACATGATAATGGATTTACCATGGTTAATACAAGGTTGATCGAGCGAGCTAGAAATGAGCCCTATGTTCTTCCAAGCCAATGTGAGCAGATATTTTACTTAGAGGTTCCAGGTAAACCAGGTTGGTAATTTTTTGTTAGAAATTATCCAAGAGGAAGGCCGGTAAAGTATAATGTGGTGGAAGAAGAAGATACCGAAGAACTAGAAGATTATATAGATGATGATTAGGATCAACAGTTAGTTGATGATGTCCCTGATGAAGATGTCGAAGAGGAGGAAATAGATGATGATGATGTAGGAGTTAATGTTCATGAAGATGACATCCATGTGGATGATGACATTATCAAAACTGATATCGATGACAAAGATGATGATATGACTAATCCTTACAATGTCGAATCTAGATCGGATGATACAAAAAAAGAGTTGGATGAAGAAGAAAATCAATGACATTGAAATGTATAAGTTATGCGATTATATTATCTATTTGATATTAATTTCTTGATAGAATTATATTTGACTTATGTGGTTACATAATTAATTCATGAAGTTTTTAATTTTTATGCCATTACATAATTAATATAATGATGTACTTTTTAATGTTTGAAAGGTCAAAAAATTAAAATATTTCAATAGTGATGTTAACAACCTTGAAATTAGTGTGTTTTATGTTTCATGTGATCATAAAAGATTAAAAAGTCAGTTGTAGAGGTGGTTGTTCAGTGGTTGACATGTATATTGGTTCTTTTTACAATGTAACTAGGTTTGTCTTCTAATATACCTATGGAATTGCCAATTCCAATCGAAGGCAGCTTGAAGTACCTAGACCAACTAATGAGGACTTTAAAAGCCTCCTACACTTTTGGCTCTACAAGAACTGGGAGGGTGATCCCTTAATGTGTTTACAACCTCTGCACCATTATTATAAACAACATTAACAATAGCAAATGATCTCACTTAATAGCTCAACATGATAAGATAATATCAACTAGAATTTGTTGTTCATAGACAATATCAACTATTTGGAGCGTGAGATAACTAAACACAATCCATTGTATAAGATAGTCAATGATTTGCAATTTGTAGCATGCTCTAGGAAAAGACAAACAAATACTGAACTACACTAATAATTACAATTTAGATTAGTGCCATATATCCATTGTAGGAGTCAAATTCATAAGCATCTAGAGGTTTATAATAGATTTAATACATCACATATAAGATCACTGACAATATTTCATTGTAATTTCATCAGTATGCATTCTAACCCACGACTACTTGTCAAATCCTTATACATCACATATCTACCTATAGTCCCATTCAAGCATTTTGATTAATTCCTTGAATTAAAGCTAAAATAGAATCATACACACAACAGTGAGATGGATAAAATAACCCTTAGTTATTTCATTCAAAGTTTAAATATGCATGTATAATGGAGAGACATGAGCTCGAATTTTCATTTCAACTCAAATGCTAGTACTGTTATACAACATTAAACCTCTATGAACTTAAAACCTAAATTGCATTTCTCTAAAACCATAAAAAATGCAGAATATATCTACTTATAATCCCACTCAAGCATTTTAATTAATTCCTTGAATTAAAGCTAAAATAGAATCATACAGACTACAACAGTGAGTAGAATGAAACAACCCTTAGTTATTTTATTCAAAGTTTAGATATGCACATATAATGGAGAGAGATGAGCTTGAAATTATCATTTTGATTCAAATGATAATACTGTTATGCAATATTAAATCCTCGTGAACTTAAAACCTATCATTGAGTGACTTAGAACCTAAATTGCATTTCTCTCTAAAACTATTGATCTTTACAATCAGCTATGCAACTTCGTCTAGAATCGATCAAAATTATCTAACTTGTTAACCCATGATTTTGGCCTTGAAACCCTTCTTATATAAAAATGAAGGAGAAAACAAGCTTCAAGCTAGAAAGTACACACATCACAAGCTGATTAGAGCACCTGATGATATTCCAAAAATTGTTACAACTCCAATCATCCTCGAGCATATCCTCGTTCATCATGTCAGCGGAGGAAGGTTGATGCAATAACAAAAAACCATGTGAAACCCATGCCAAGAAAGCCATCAACACAAAATTGGAATTGTTGTAGCTACAACATTTGATTTGCCACCTGTCAGTAACCCACTCTTTTTACTCATCATCATTCAAATACTTAGCCACCCACCTCTGGTATTCTTTGTCATTTGGCCAGTCAAAATTAATCACCTCACTTACTTTTGTACTATAAGGCATATACTTTACCGCTACCTGATTAGCATCTCTTTCAAAAGATTCCAAAAATGAGCTGGTACCAATAATCTTATCCATACAATTCACCAAAAAATCATAATCTGTGTTATCACAAATTACTTTAATTTGATTATTTATGACCTTACTCGCTTGATCCTACCATTGTTGGAGTGTTCTGATTTCCCCCTTCTCATCAATTATATTAGGTAACAGTGTGTTACCCCAATCTTTGAAATTCTTTACCAACTCCCTAATCTTCCTACTTAAATCATCTGGTAAGGTCTAAAAACCTTGCAATGATTTCACTAATATATAAGTAGGCTTCAATGATTGGGGCCTATTATTTACATCAAACCTTGAGGCTTTATTCATAATATCTAGATCATTTGCCCTAGGGATCCAATTTTCAGTTATTGGAATCACTATCCCCTGATCCCTATCAATATTCTTGATTGCTTTAAATAGAAAAGAATACAAAGAATGTATAGAGGGAGATTTATTATCTACCCTTTCATTTAAATGCTCCAAAACAATAGTAAGAATTTATTTTTCTTTTGAAAGAAAACCCTCCTCTTTTACCCTTAATGATGTCTATAATTCATCAATTTTCTGTATAAGCTGCCTCTTTGTTGGATCAATAGAGCACTCTGTTTCTTCATCAATTTATTCTAAAGGAGGGGTGAGAGTAGGATTTTGAATAGGAGACCTTGGTATAGAAACATTTGTATAAGCAGGAGGCATTGAACCTACTGTGGGAGGTAATGTGTTGGTTCCTGGAGCACTAGATATTTTCCCAATATGTCTATACTTGAACCTTTCAACTTCAGTTTGTAGCTCAACATTCCTCTATTGCATTTTACTATATTCTTCAATTAAAATGTTATACTTCTCCATTAGGCTCTTTCTTTCAGCCTCCTCCCTTTCAACAGTCTTTTGGGCCAACTTGGCCACATTCATAGTTAAACTAGTGGCTTCGGTGGTTGAAGTCTCTGAAGCCCTCTTTATTATTAATCCTCCTTTGAAATTTGGATTAATATCAGCAATGTCTGGCTTTCTTCCTTATAGAGCCACTGCCCAAATTGCTAAGGTCTCATATTCTTAACTGAAGGTAGAGTTTTGCAATGCTACCTTAACTTCTTCTTTAGAATCTTGAAAAGGATTCTTGGAATTCATAATGGCATTGAAAGACACTACATCTGCGATGTCCCATTCAAGAAAAATCAAAACACTAGACCGACTCACAAGTTGTCTCCCTTCTTCAGGAGTGATGTTTTTGAACTCTTCCATTAGTTTAGCTTTTACTTCATCATTCTCCTAATCTGACTTGTCAGGCCTTAGCTCTCTTCTCTCCTTGCATTTATTTTGATATTCCTAAAATTTCATCCTCCATGCCAATTGCAAGAATACATGAGTCTTTACAAATGCATTGCCATCTAAGAACTCCTTGCAAGCCTTCATTCTTACATCCTGCACACTCTTACCCTTCATATCCAAATCGAATAGAACCAATTCAGCTGACCTAGGAGGGCAAGGCATACCAACCTACATGTCCTGATCAGTAACAATAATTTCATCTGTCAGATCCTCAAGTGGGTGATCAGTTCTTTGCCTCTTAGGATGTGGCTCAGATGGTGGTGATGGGGGACTATGCTCTGGTGAAGACTATAATTCAATGATCTTGACTGCCCTGTGTACTATTTGAATTTTGGACCTAGTTGTGGAGGCACCTTCATTAATTTCTTCCCCTCTTTGTCTACTTCTTCCTCATCACTGCTAGTATCCCTTTTCCTCCTATAGATGGGTTGCCTTTCTGTAGGCTGATATACTAACCTTGTTTCAATTGGCCTATACTTTGTCCTTGCATATCCAAACTTAGCCTTAAATTTATCCTTTTGGTTGTCAAGGTTTCCATAATCTCCTTGAAGTTTTTCATCAAAAAATTGATTTTCTTATGGTATGAAGTGAATTCCATCAGTGGATCATAATTCGGATCCATTTCATGCACAATATCTAGTAGCTTACTATAAGCTATCCATTTCTCCTTGTTTAATTCCTTCTTATTTAAATCAAATTCATTTATGATCAGGTCCTCAGGTAAATTGAACTCATGTGCAAACTTGCCACTTTTTATTCTTTGTCTGAAAAGAGCAAAGAAACCTTTAGGATCATGTTGTCGCCTTGGACCAAATCTCAAATGGTAATCAACAAAGAATTTATCAAAATGTGTCCAACCTCCCTTTGAAAATGTAAAGTTAGACACTACTATATAATCAAGGAATAATGTTCCCTTCCCCTTTCTAGTAAGGTTTTCTTCATGAATACAATCCATCTGCCACATAACTTCTGCAAACCCTAGTCTTGGTGGCACATTGTATGGCAGTATGTGAGGGGTTCCTTGAAATCCATATATTCTCAGGACAGTGCTGACTAGATATGGGATAATGTCACCCTAGTTATGTAAAACCCTCAATTCTGGTTTCCTCTCCTTTGGCCTAAGGAAATCATACACTTCCTCAAGGATCCTAGGTACATTTACCATCAATCTAGCCCTTAATATTGAAGCAAAACAATTATCAAATTGCACATAACTAGTTTTTTCCTTATTATAGGACAGATCTGCAACCCATATCTGTACTGGCAATCTTTCTCCATCAACTGATTACCTTAAGTTCATCTTCTCAACAAAGAAATCAGCATTCCAAAACAAGAACATATGCATCAACATGGAATACCAAAAGAATTGAGTACTAGTATCACCTTTCTACAACTTTGACAACCCTTCATCTATCCTCTCCACCAAATAAGAAGAAAAGTCATAAGTTATAGAGAAGTTAGGGTGTTGTATTTGCACCCCCATGAACATGTATGTGATTGGCATTACTAGACTAGGATTGAAACCCAAAACCTAACATAGTGAATAGAAAGTAGCCAGGAAAGGCTTTGCAAAACAATTCAATCTAAAGGGTTCCTGGTCACTAGGGCTAATGTGAAATTATGAACCTCCTACCTTAACCAGATGAGGTGGAAGCAGCTTAACCCTAAAAAGAGATTTTAGTTTTGTATACTCCTGCTTCATTTCCTCAAAATTAATAGGAACCAAGTCATCACTCAGCTCACTCAAATCAAAACTCTATTGGATAACATCTCTATTAATTTCTAATAGAACCCCTCCATCATTATCTCTAATTACTTGTGTGATGGGGTCATATCTCATGGCCACTTCCCTAAGTAAGTACACATCAGGGAACACATTTGGTACAACCAGCTTACCCATGTCATACATCCATCCATTTGAGAAAGGGTGAGGCAAATTCCTCTGTCCATATCATAATTTGAACATCTCTAAGCTAGTGAGTGGAACCCTAGCATCAACAATGTTGTAACTATTATACACCAACCCATCCCCTAGCATTTTCCCTCACAATAACAATACACCCTTCCTTCTATCATTTTTTGACAATGGAAATTGATCTAGGAAATCATCGTACAAGTTTCTTTTCAAATACTCAATGTGGCCAAAGTGTTGCTTGGGTGGCACCATTTTAGACAAACTAGGGCTTCACTACAATGTTACACTTCAAGTGGCTATGACTAAGAAAAGATAGGAAATTATAGAGTAAAAATGCTACAATTCCTCATAATTTATGATTAAACTATAGCCCCAACAAAATATTTTAATGAGCTCAGTGACACGCATAGCAGAACCCCCTTCCCAAATTTAGGTGCAGAATGATTGGAAACAGAGAAAATAAACTCACAGATTTTTTCACACAAACTCTAATTTCTAGCTGCAACTGCTCGCAATTTCACCTTTGGCTCTGAAACTATTTTTTACAAAATACTTGGATGCCTTATGATACAAATGAAGTAAGTAAATTGATTTTATGTTGATCAAATCTTGCTAGTGATGTCTCATCTGCCATTAAAGCTCACTCGCAGGCTACATGAATGGCTCCAACCACATTTGATATAGATTTAAATTTGAACTGTTGATCCTCCAGTTTAATCAAATCATCAACAACCACCTTCAAAATAGGCTAACATAATCACCAACACGGCAATAAGGGGCCCACCATGCCATAAGCCGCAAATGAAAACCATGTGGCGGTTGCCCGCGATACTGCAATCCCTCGCTTTACCATCATGGGATGGCAGGAAACCATTGATCCTTCTCATCAGAGATCCCGCTCCTTCAAAAATGGTTGCCATCCTTTCCATTAATTGTTGAGAAACTTTTCCCTCAAAATTATAACATCTGTGTTGAAATAAAGCATGTGCATCTCACAAGCACTTTAGTAATCCGCCCCTTAACACATTTAGAACCGGCTAATGCTTCCTTCACTCTTTAGACCTCATTGGATGAGACTCATGGCAAGCACCCATGATATCACAATCCTATAATTCCTAATCATGAGATGGCAGGCACCGTTGATCTACAAGAAATAGATCAACGATAGTGCTAATTCAACCCTCTACAAAATAAAATCATTGACAACCACCTTCAAAAAAAGCTGACACAATTGCCAACATAGTGATAAGGAGCCCACCTTACCATACACTACCAAGGAAGTCCATGTGGCGGTTGCCCGCGATATCACAATCCTGAAACTTTTGATCTTGCGATAGTGAGCAACCGTTGATCCTAAGCATCAATGATCTTGTTCCTTTAACATAGTTGCCAGCCATGTCATTAACCTTTGAGCAGCTTTTCTAGCGAGATTATAACATATTCGTTGATTTAGAACATGTGCATCTCAAGAACACTTAAATAGTAATCTGCCCCTTAGTACATTTAAAGTCGGCTAGTGTTTCTTTTACTCTTTAGGCTTCATCGGATGAGACACATGGCACCCGCCCATGATTTCGCAATCAACCCAAGCACCATCACGGGATGGCAGGGAGCAACTCAAATCAAATGGTAGTTGGTCAGCGATAGCACAAATTTGATCCCCCAGATAGGACATGTGGTGCCTACTCGTGATTTCGCGATCCTTCAATTCCTGATCACAGGATGGCAGGCACTATTGATATCTGCAGGAAATAGATCAATGGAAACACTAAATTAACCCTTGTAAAATAAGACATTCATTAAAAGGAGAAGTGGGCATTATTAGGCAGATGACAAATAAAAAAATTATATTTATAGAAGAAAAATAAAATAAGTTTACAATTTGTTTTATAATTTCACTTTTAACTTTAAATGTATGTTCACTCATTAAGTTGTATTTTTTTTACAATCATATTTTTATTTTAGATGTTTTTTTATAAAATATAAAGATGCATTAAAAATATATTAGAAATATTTTTCTTTATATTATATAGCATTCATAACATTAAATTAACATAGAATAATTTCACAATATCACTTAAACAATCAAGAAAAAATTAATCATTGCTATGCAACATTATTCTCACATAAAACTAACAAATAAACATTGAAAAAAAATTATTTTTTTATATTATAACATTCATAACTTAAACCTTTTATACACAATATCAACATTATTGGCACATCTTTTAAACTGGCAAATAAACATTGAAAACACATTTATTTTTTATATTATAACATTCATAACTTAAACCTTTTTATACACAATGTCAAGTTAACTATAAATGGTATAGATTTTAGATTTGTTATATCTCTCATATATCAACATAGGTAAATTTGAAAATATTTTAAATTATATAATTTCAAAAAAAAATTGAATGAATTTATAGAAGATTATTTTTATTAAAGTGATATAATCTAATCCCAATACTAACATTAATTATAAGTCTAACCACCACCCCAACCCTAAAACTAACACTAATTAACTTCAAACCTAACTCTAATTTTATATCCAACCCTAAACATAACTATGATTCTAAAACTAACATTAATGAAACCCTAATTGAACCATAACCCTAACCCTAATACTAACCCTTTCCCCAATTGAACCCTAACACTAACCCCAAGCTCTATCATAGAACCTTAATCTTTACCCCCAACCCCAACCCTAATCCTAATTGAATCCTATACCTAATTTTAATTAAATTCTAACCCTATTTGAACCTTAAACTTAATTGAACTCATGTTTAGGGTTAGGGTTCAATTAAGGTTAGGGTTGAATTATGGTTATGATTAGGGTAAAAATTCAAATAGGATTATGTTTGGAGTTTAATTAAGGTTGCTATTCACTTAGGGTTAAGGTTCAATTAGTATTCAATTTGGGTTAGGGATCAATTAGGGTTATAATTCAATAAGGGTTTAATTAAGGTCAGGGTTAAGGTTAGTCTTAAATTAGGGCTAGGATTGGAGTTAGGGTTCAATTAAGGTAAGGGTTATTGTCTATTTTAGAGTTAGGGTTCAATTAGAGTTCTCTAGGGTTTTGATACAATTAGGGTTAGGTTTCAACACTACCTAGGGTTATGATTACAGTTCAACTAGTGTTAGAGTTAGGGTTATAATATGAGTTCAATGAGGTTAGGGTCAAGGTTTAATTAGTGTTAGAGTTAGGGTTGCAATAATAAAATTTTCCATAATGATATGGAAAGGCATTCAATTGGATTCATATACAAATGCACAAATAAGAATTGGTAATTAAGAATTCTCTAGAACTAAAGTTATAACAACAAATGCAATCCTTAGCTTAATCATTTGTTCTTTGTTAGGGTTGGGATAAGAATTTAACGGTGCCAACCGAGACTTAGGAAATAAAACCCTGCAGAGGAAATAAAGTATTAAAATCAAAGTTGGGTTTTAATTTTATTCTAGTGACATAAGCCTAAGCCATTAACTCCAGTGGTCATGTCACCGATGGCTTAGCCAAAGCCTTTCATTAAATACTAACCATGCAATGTGTAGGTTTTCCAGATTCGAAGGTATGGGAGAAGATCTCGATCGTACATGCCAACTCACAGACCTAAGGTGTCACCCTGTTATTTGGCATGAGGTCAACAAAAGACAGATGTGTGTCCTGTATGGAATGTGGGGCCCAATCTCCACTATTGAGCTCATAACCCATGGTTTTAGATCTACAACCAAGATCAAAAGCTAATGTAAATCATTGTTGTTCCCTACTAGCTCGTAGGAGGAAGATGAAGGTTGGTTAAAAGCCGCGAGGTCAACGAGATTGCGATGTGTAGCCCTAGCCTTTCAGTTTGCAAAGTGCATAGGACCTGCCGACATGGTAGTTGGTTTCCGAGATGGATTAATGTTATTGGTCATGAGGAAGGTAAACGATGCTTCGTTGAATGTCAAACTGAGTTAGCTCGAGCTAAACCATTTGATCTACCAACTCTTCAAGAGATCAGTGGGCAATATTGAAAGTTGGAAAACGACACATGGTGGTCATTTTATCGTATAACTGGTGAAGCATTAATGAATTATTCATTGCTTGTGTAGTCACGTCAATCTCAATTTGTGTGAAGATGTTATTGTTGGCAATCATGAAGGGTGATCTTTGGATTCTCATGCAGCTCTAGTTAAAAGGTGATAGTACATATGCCGCAAAATTTTCATGTTTGCACATGCATTTTTACTAAGCATTGATGAAGGTTGCCATTACCTCGTACAATAAATACAAGAGGAATTAACTGTTAATAGTGTCATTCTTGTAGTAGTTAGAGCACTTTGTGGGCTGAGTCTAATCAAGTTTGAGTGCTTGTCTAAGAAGAGAAAATGAGTAAGTCAATAAGGAGGTCTGTTCATTTGAGCTCACAAAAGCTCGATCCTGCTATTCAGGAAGGTGCTTTGGTTGACAAGCCTAGGCTTGTGCCCACTAGATGTAGTAGAAGGTTGCAATTCCAAGATGTTGTTGCTCAACTGGTAGATGACAAAGGCAAGTAGTCAACATGCTCTATTACTAGTGTTGGTAGGAAAATAAGGTATGGGCATGGCTCCTCTAGATTTCAACACTCACCCATTGACCTTACTAGCAACACTTCTGATGATGTAACTGAGACTGACTCCGACTACTAATGGTATTTACATCGCTTCAATCATGGTCTGCCCTTTGATGAGGAAGTGATATATGTGGTGCCATTGGTTGTTAAAACCACAAGCAGACAAAATAGAATCGTATTGGGCAAGGACAAGAAAGAAGAGGAGGATGAGGGTCTACCGTATTGGGAAACAACTAGAAGCGGGCGTGTATACCGAGGTCTAAGTGTTGGTAAGGACAGGGTGGTGGGTAAATAAGAAGTTGTGGTGGTGCCTTCATGGCAATTCGGTTGCCTGGTTTTTTTGCGTGGATAGCGGCAAGGGGATTTTGATGACAATTTGTGTTCCCTTTTCTTTTAAATTTTCCAGTTCGTGCACCACTATGTTTTGTAGATTCAATGTGTGGGAAGTTTTGTAATGAAAGTCAAATGCAATGGAGATTTTTTTCAAATGAAAATTTGTGGTAAAATTACATTTGAGCCCGAAGCTTGTTGCTCCCTTGTCATATAAAAGGGAATTCAAGGCTCATTTGTAGGGAGAGAAATGATGAAAGCTCTAGCTAGGTTTTGAGTTGAATATATGGGTAGAAATATGGTTTTGAGTTGAATATATGGATAGAAAGATATATTTCCTCTAATGAGGAAGTGATATCTATGGTGCCATTGGCTGTTAAAACCCCAAGTGGATGGACTAGAACTGTATTGAGCAATGACAAGAAATAATAGGAGGCTGAGGGTCTACCGTATTGGGCAACAACTAGAAGCGGGCATGTATACCAGGGTCTGAGTGCTGGTAAGGGCAGGGTGGCAGGTAAATAAGAAGTTGTTGTGGTTAGTGGCAATTTAGTTTCCTGGTTTTTTGCATGGATACAAATTAAGGGGAATTTTGATGACAATTTGTGTTCCCTTTTCTTTAAGCTTTCCCCAGTTCATGCACTATATATGTTTTGCAGATTCAATGTGTGGGAAGTTTTGTAATGAAAGTCAAATGCAATGGAGATTTTGTTCAAATGAAAATTTGTGGTGAAATTACATTTGAGCCTGAAGCTTGTTGCTCCCTTGTCATATAAAAGGGAATTCAAGGCTCATTTGTAGGGAGAGAACTGATGAAAGCTCTAGCTAGGTTTTGGGTTGAATATATGGGTAGAAAGATAGTTTTGAGTTGAATATATGGGTAGAAAGATATCTATCCTCTGATAAGGAAGTGATATCTATGATGCCATTGGTTGTTAAAACCCCAAGCAGATGGAATAGAATAGATAGCCTGCTTTGAGTTTTGGATGAATATATGCAAATTATCTTAAATTGTATGAAGATGACTTATAAGCATGAATAAAGGTATAATTCTAATATATTTTTTCTCCTTATGTGGATTTGAGTGAATTTTGAATGAAATGTTAATGATGTTTTCATTCTTCTTTTGAGAATTTGTTCAATTGTGTGTCTATGTTTTGGGTAGAATTCAATTTTAAAATTTTGAGGTTTCATATTTATATGTGTGAGATTGATCTAATATTCCAGAAAATGAATGTTAAAATATCATGACAAAAATGGGCATAGAATGAATGTAGAAGTAAAATTATATTTGCATATATTCATAAAATAAGATCTAATAAACAAAAAATATATGCAATTAAAAATAAAGGAAAAATAATTCAACCCAAATTTAGATAAGAGAGATAATTAGATTATATGATAACTTTAAGGCTAGGGTTAGGGTTTGATTAGGATTAGTGTTCACTTAGGGTTATGATTAGAGTTATGAATCTACAATTAGGGTTCAATTAGGGTTATGATTAGAGTTATGAATCTACAATTAGGGTTCAATTAATGTTCACTTAGGGTTTCTTTCTTGGGAGAAGTTTATTGAATGGTAAGTGTATTTTATAAAATTAATATGTCAAGAATTAATTTTAGATAATACTACATGTGGTTTTTCATATGGTATTAAATTGTAGATTAAAATTGATAATAGATTTCCTTCCTTCTTTTGCATTGTAAGCTACCATAATATATGGCCTTAAAATCCTATTCATATTTTGAGCTTTTCTAAACTATACAACACGACATCCAACAAAAAATTTGTTATGCATTTTTCCAAGCACAAATCCTTAGAATTCTTAATGTGTTACTTAGGTTAATTCTTTATTGCAATAAATAAATACACACTATATATATATATTATGGATTTGAGGGAAACTATTAAAATATTTTTATATATAGAAAAATTTAAATGCAAGGGATTCAAGTACATACCTTTTCTTTTGTTAATGTTGATGGAGATAAAAATCTTGATGAAGTGCCAAATTTGATGACATGATATAAAAAACTAGAATATCTTTGCTCTATGTGGCACTTGAAATTTTGTAAAAAAACTATAACTAACTCTACGTCAAATTTGTGACTTTGGACCTATTTTGCATCAATAACTATGAGCTTTGACACATGCCTCCTAATCTAGCATACAATATGTACTTAAATGCTCAAAATAGTTGGGAGTAGTGTTGAGATTGGTGGATCTTTGGGAAGGTCAATGCTTCACCTTTGTATCTCTCCCTATAGATAGAGGTAGAGATGAATATAGAATGAGAGAGGAAAAGGGATAAAAATAGATAGATATATAGAGAGAGAGATAGAGGGAGAAATAAATATATAGAGAGATAAATAAATTTAAAACAATAACAATAAATTTAAAAGCAAAAATGTTCATCAATCATTAGATTTAGTATTAACAACATCAAAGAAGTATATCATGACAAAATGGCATTAACTAACTTAGATATATCCACTATTTTTTTTTCAAATGTTTGAATACATTGTTAACATTATATACATTCAAGAATTTGAATGCTATGAAACCTATAGCTTTGCAATTGAGTCTAATAAAGCTTTGCTCTCAGATGAATAATCAAACTTTGTTGTTTTTATGACTGTCCATTTAATCCTTTGTTCAAGTATATAGGTCTCTTTTTTCACTTGAAGTTTAAATATGTATCTGTTGAAAAGGACCTTTTGTATAATGTGTGAAAACTTAACATCATCTTGTTTTTCATGCTTCAAAATGTTCAATTCTTTTGTTGTTACACCCATAATTTCTTCTGCCACTTCTTCAAAAATTGTAATCCAAGTGAATGAAGTATGGTCTTGCACTTTGCATTGAAGTATATACTTATAATCACATTTAGGGAAAGTTTTATCACATCTTCCACAATACCACTGACCATTTTCATTAGTGTTTACCTTCTTTTTGCAGTGCCTATCTCCAATTTTCAAGGGGCGTGTTGTATAACAAAAATTTTCTACCTTAATGAAAGATAAGGTAGCTTTTAGGGTAAGTGCACCAAGATGGTTCCCAAAAAGGGGGCTTAAGTGGCCACTTTTTTTCTAAATCAAGAAAATGCTGACCTTGGACATGAAATTGAGGATAGTTACACTCAAAATTTTGAGATGGAACAAAAACAAGGATCGAAGTGCTATGAGTCTACTTTCTAAACTACTAATTTATTTTTAAAATGGTTGAGATTAAGGGGTTCAATGGGAGAGAGTGGGAGAGGGAGGGAGGAATATAGTGGGAGAGAGGGAGGGAGAGAGTGGGAGAGGGTTGGAGAGAGTTATAGAGAGTGGGAGAGTTGGAGAGAGGGTGGGAGAGAGTGAGTGAGTGGGAGACTGGGTTGGGAGAGAGTGGGAGAGTGTGAGAGAGGGTGGGAGAGGGTGAGAGAGAGTGGGAGAGAGTGGGGTAGAGTGGGAGAGGGTGGGAGAGGGTAGGAGAGAGTGGGAGAGGGTGGGAGAGAGTGGGAGAGAGGGTGGAGAGGCAGGAGGAGTGCAAGAGAGGTGGGAGAGAGGGGGGAAGAGGGTGGGAGAAGGTGGTCCAAAGAGTGGGAGAGAGTGGGAGAAGGTGGGAGTGGGAGAGGGCTAGAGAGGGTGAGAGAGAGTGGGAGAGGGTGGGAGAAGGTGGGAGAGGGTGGGAGTGGGTTGGAGTGGGTGTGCACTATAATTTTTTTTTTAAATAACTTTATTAGAAAGAGAGAGCATTATGAATAAATAGAGAGATGGCCATGGGAGAGAGGGTGGGAGTGGGTTGGAGTGGGTGTGCACTATAATTTTTTTTTTTAAAATAACTTTATTAGAAAGTGAGAGCCTTATGAATAAATAGAGAGATGGCCATGGGAGAGAGGGTGGGAGAGTCGTAGAGCCCCAGAGAGGGTGCGAGAGATTGGGAGTGGGTGCGAGAGGGTGGTAGAGAGGGTGGGAGAGAGTGGGAGAGTGTGGGAGAGAGTCAGAGAGTGTGGGAGAGAGATGGAGAGAGTTGGAGAGTGGGAGAGAGGGTGGGAGATGGTAAGAGGGGGTGGGAGAGAGTGTGAGAGGGTGGGAGAGAGGATGGGAGAAGGTGGGAGAGGGTAGGAAAGGGTGGAAGAGAGTGGTAGAAGGTGGAAAAAGGTGGGAGAGGGTGTGAGAGAGGGTGGGAGAGTTGAGGAGAAGGTGGGAGATGGTGGGAGAGAGTGGGAGAGGCCGGGAGAGAGGGTGTAAAAGAGTGGGAGAGAGTGGGAGAGGGAGGGAGAGGGTGGTAGAGAGGGTGGCAGAGATGGTGGCAAAGAGTGTGAGAGAGTGGGGGAAAGAGGTAGGAAGAGACTGGGAGAGACTAGGAGAGACTGGGAGAGGGAGGGAAAGAGTAAGAGGGAGTGGGAGAGAGTGTGAGAGGGTGGGAGAGAGGGTGGGAGAGAGTGGGAGAGAGAGGGATGGAGGGAGGAAGAAAGTGGGAGAGAATGGGAGAGAGTGGGAGGGAGGTAGGAAGAAGGTGGGAGAGAGTGGGAGAGGGTGCGAGAGAATGGGAGAAAGTGGTTGAGTGGTAGATAGGGAGGGAGAGAGTGGGAGAGAGTGGGAGAAGGTGCGAGAGAGCGAGAGAGAGTGTGGGAGAGTGGGAGAGAGTGAAAGTGTGGCTACATAGGGTTTCTATACATAGTATTTGTAGTAGAATGGTATCTCTATTTTGAATTATTCTAAACCTTAATATTTCTATGTAGTAGTTTTTAAATTCATTTTGTTGTTATACTCTATAATTAATAGTTTATATTTGTACTCTCTCTATACATGATTTTTATCAAGATTGGGGACACTAATAGAACCTACATTTTTTTTTTAAAGACTAAGAAATGTAAGAAAATTTGACAACATCAAAACCATGAAAATAAAAATGAAAATAAAAATTTAACATAGTAAAAATGGCCAATCATGTGCCAAAAAATGAAAAGAACCATTTATTGTTACTCTAATATTTCAACCACATACTAAATTACCAAGTGCATTTTATAAATATATCATGCAAGGAGCACAATATTGGGAATAAATGTGAATGATTCTTATCAAGAAATTAGACAAGCTTTGAGATTGAAGGACCCAAGCTCTTTGTAGGTTTTAAATGAAGATTTAATTAGCCACTAATAGGAACAATAAGAAAATAGATAAATGTGAAAATAAATCCTAATCTCTAAGAGTGTTGTGCTAAGAATTACATACACATCTCATAAATTTCAATAGAGACATGAGACACATTTATAGAAATAAAGGAAAGAAATAGCTATTTATATAGTTATTAATCTACAAAAGATTAGGACCTACGTACTTCAAGAGATTAATAAAAATAAGTTTTTATTTATAATTTTTAAATTTGATAATTTTGAAATTATCATAGATGTAAAGTAAAGATAAAATATTTTTCAACAAAACAAATAAAAATGAGAAACAAATAATGTGATTAATCAAGAATAACTTGATATTGCAAAAAATATAATAAATAAAAGAATATGCATAATTGTAAATAAGCCATCAAAGTCTAAATATACCTATCTTTATAAAAATAAAAATCTTTAAAATGACTAAAATTATTAAAACTTATTAAGCTCCATGAAAAAACACTACCTTCCATATAAAGAGTATACAACATGATACTTATAGAAAAAAAATTATGTAGGATACCAAAAAATTGTTAAAAAGATAAGATAAGATAAAATTATAAATGAAATTAATCATATTAATTTCATAGTTAAAAAGATAATTCTATGGATCTTTAAATATACATATATAATAATCTTTAAATCTTTATTTAAAAAAATATATATTATATTTTATAAACTTATACATTAAATTTTTAATAGTTAAGTTATACTAAAATCTAAGATGTTCAATATTCATTATTATTTTAAATTATAATATTGATTAAAGATATATAATTATATTTATAAAATTTAAATTCAATAATGAACTTAGAAAATATTAAATCAATCAAATTGTTTCTAATGTCCAAAATACTATTTAAGTAAATTATAAACTATTATAATATAATATTTAAATTTTCTATTTCAAATGTTAAATAATTCTAATGTTAAATTTTTATAATTATAAACTTACCTTTTAATGATGTTAGTAAGTTTTTTAATTAAAATTAGTTTTTCAAGCATATATTAACATATCTAGATATATTCACCAAAATCTATTATCTATTATTGATTATGTAATTTTGTATGTATAATATATATATATATTTTTTTTGAAAAAATATATTTAAAAAATTAAACAATATATTTTTTAAATTAGAAATATATTAGAAATATTTTGAATGTATTCAACTATCAAAATATGATTTTTTTTTTAATATACCATTAAAATCACTAGTTGCCCTAATTTCTTCGCTTTTGATCATTTTTAATGAATTTCCTCCTAGCCTTGTCAAATATTTCATTTTAAATATTTTGCTTTGGAAGCAATGAAACATTTAAAATATATCACACAAAAAATTTCCTCGAGCCCCACCTTGTATAGTCCATGTGGCAGCCACCCATGATTTCGCAATCAACCAAATCACCATTGTAGGATGGCGGGGAACGGCTCAGATCAAAGGACAGTTGATGAATAGTCACACAAATTTGATCCCTAGATGGGACACATGTCGCTCGCCCGTGATATTGCCATCCTATAATTCCCAATCACGGGATGGTGGGAAATCATTGATCTTGAAGGCATTTTGATTGATGGCAGCATGAATTTCATCCTTCTGAAAAATAAAACATTCATTAAAGGGCAAGGGGACATTACTAGGCGGATGGAAAACAATGACACAAGTTTTTCTAAAATGTTCAGCACAGGGCCAACCAGGACTTAGGAAAATAAAACCTGCGGAGGAAATAAAATATTAAGACCAAAGGGACTAGGCCTAGATAGAACGATGGGGCATAAGATGTTTTAAAACCCTTCAAAAAAGGTAATGACGAAATAGATCCTGACCAAGGCATTAGGTAAAGACAAGGGTTTAAGATGAAGACAAAGCTAAAACCCTAGCCCTAAGAAATTTTCCAACACCATGAAAGACCAGTGACATAAGGTAGGGCATGAGTGAAACATTAGGAACAAAATTTGAAGCTCCATCAGTACAATCATTGGATAATTCTATATTAATAGTTTGTCCTATCACAAATATAAAAGGTGAGCGCAATAAATAACATGTATTTTCCCATTAAATGTGAAGGATTTTCAAAAAGTTATAGTGTTCAACTATTGGTTTATTTTTGTTCAATATAAGTTGTATTTTAAGTCATTATGTGTTGTTTTTATAACAACAAATATTTTTTTTGTGTTCAACGATGAGTTCATATGTGTTGTTTTTATAAAATAGAACAATCAGAACAAAACTTTGAAGTTGCATCACTACCCATAACCCTAAACCCTAAACCATTAACCATTAACCCTTAAACCCCAAACCTTTAAACCCTCTACCCTCTCTCTCTCTCAAGTCTCTCCCTCCTACCCCCTCTCCCTCTCTCAGGTCTCTCTATCAAGTCTCTCCCTCCTACCCCTTCTCCCTCTCTTAGGTCTTTCTCTCACCACTTACTCCCTCTATCTCTATCCTCCACCCTTAACCTTAAACCCTTAAACCACTCACCCTCTATGCTTAACCCTCCCTCCCTCTATCTCTCTCCCACTCCCTCCCTCTCCCTCTCTCTCAAGTATCTTCAATATCCTACCCCTCTCCCTCTCTTAGGTCTCTCTCTCTCTCTCACTCACTCCCTCTATCTCTCTCCCCTTAACCCTAAACCCTCTACCCTCACCCTTAACCCCATCTCTCTCCCACTCCCCCTCTCTCTCTCTCAACTATCTTCAATATCCTACCCTCTCTCCCTCTCTTAGGTCTCTCTCTCACTCACTCACTCACTCCCTCTATCTCTATCCCCTCCACCCTTAACCTTAAACCCTTAAACCATCTACCCTCTAGCCAAGAGTCAGTGACAACCATTCCTCTCTCTCTCCCCTTCCCCTCTCTCATAACTCATAAAGAAGTGACATATTTCATGAAGAAGTGAAATAAGTATTTTTTTTGTTTCAAATAAAATATCACAACTCTCCACTATAAGTATATCATTTAAAAAATAAAATGGTCATTTAATAAAATAAGACACTCATTGAAACAAGTGTTGTTATCATAGTGAAAAAATATTGTTCTTATCTATACAACAATTGGGGTAGCAATGGTCAAGCATTGGATAATTTTATATTAATAGTTTTTCCTATCACAAATATAAAAGCTGAGCACAATAAATAACATGTATTTTCCCATTAAATGTGAAGGATTTTCAAAAAATTTTGGTGTTCAACTATTGGTCCAATTTTGTTCTGTATAAGTTGTATTTTAAATCATTATGTGTTGTTTTTATAACAACAAATAGATTTTTTGTGTTCAAATATTAGTCCATATGTGTTGAATATAAAAGGTAGAGATATCAAGGATTTATGGTTATCAATAAGTATTTGGTCTCTCTCTCTCTCACTCACTCACTCACTCCCTCTATCTCTCTTCCCTCTACCCTAAACCCTTAAACTCTCTACCCTCTACCCTTAACCCTCCCTTCCTTTATCTCTCTCCCACTCCCTCCCTCCCTCTCTCTCTCTCTCGTCTCCCCCTCCTACCTCCTCAA
>VDFB02000020.1:33544-137782 GCA_007258455.2 Sequoia sempervirens
AATTCAAATGCCAATACTGTCATAAAACATCAAATCCCCATGAATTCAAAACCTACTACAAAATGACTCAAAACCTAAATTGCATTTTCCCTAAAACCATCAAACTTTACAATTTTCTCTGCAACTTCATCTAGCTTGACCAAAAATATCTAACTTGCTAACCTGTACTTTTGGCCTTGAAATCCTTCTCATAGAAAAAGGAGGAGAAAACAAGCATCAGGCCAGAAAGCACACGTCTCACTAGCCAATTGGACAACCTTGTACTCTTCATTAGTTGGCCAATCAAAATTGATCACCTCATTCACCTTGACACTATAAGGTTTGTACTTAACTGCCACCTAATTCACTTCTCTTTCAAAAGACTCCAAGAATGAGCTGGTGCTATGATTTTGTCCATACAGCTCACCAACAAATCATAATCTGAGTTACCCTATTTTTCAGGGTTTTGTAGTCCAAACATGATATAAAGTGGCTCTTACACTTTTTGTGATTACTGTAGCTTGTGTAAGAGGCCCCGCGTATACTGTTGTAATTGTAGGATGCATGAATAGGGAATAGGATGAGAAATAAAGAAGGTATAGTTGTTGTCCTCAATAGATTTGTGAAGAAAAGCATGTAAAATGAGAGGTTCAAGCCTAGGTTTCAACAAAACATTTATGGGAGATATATTTTATGAGTTTTTATCCATGTGCAGACCTAATGGGTTGTTTCTGAACACTGAATATAAATGATATGCATACACACACACACATATATATGTATGCATATGTATTTTTAAATGTAAATGTAAATGCAATTACTGGATGCTCTCCTAGAACAATAAATGCAACTTATCATTAAAGAAATCTATATCTATGTATATAAATGTGTATTTCTAAATGCAAGTGTAAATGCAAAGAGCATATGGTTTTGTAGTGTTATAGATACAACATATCCATAAATTAATGTAATTGAAATTCTAAAGTCTTCAACACATATAATATGAAATCGATCAAACTATTAAACTATATAGAAATAAATGAAAACAGTAAATGCATATGTATGTGTATTTGTAAATGTAGGTGTAAAATAAATAAGAATAATGAAAATTATAAAAGAATACAAGGAAAGGTCTCCTCCCTTCTTGGTAGTGATAACCTCCTCCACACACAACCCTTAAAAATTATGAATAGAGGAATATAATCTTTGAAGAACTCAAAGTTGATTCTCTCCTACCTGATGCAATTAGTCATTTTATCCTTAAAAACATTTATAGTGATTACTAGAGGCACATAGACCAATTCTTCATAATAGAAGAATCTGATCATACTTTTCCAATGATGGCATTATGAGAAAACCTTAGGTTAAATGAATAATTCCTAGCTAAGTTCTTTAAATCATGTCCAACCATATAAGAGAAGACCGCTGCTATTCGTACCTGGATACCATGAAGAAAGGCTAGTCTTTCGGCTCTTTCATCAATCATCCTACCTTAATACATACCAAAAATCTCCTAGCAATTAGACATAAGAAGATTTAATATGACTTAAAAAAAAATTATTGCCAAAGCGTAAACTTATGATGACTTAACCAGGCCTAGTACACACTCCCTCCCCATTAACCACTTAGACAAATGGAAATTAAATTTAAATTTGCTGCTATTTTTAGTCATGTAGGTGTCCAATAAACCACTTGGTGGTGTTTCCCTTCAAGTTTATTTACTTGAATGTAGAGCAAAAGTCCTTTGATTACAATTAGAGAATACATTTGAGGCCTTGGTTGTGTAACTAGTGGACCATAGTCACATTTAACACTTGTTACAAAGTTTGGGAGTTAAAACGTTATGTAGATTTGATTTGTGATGGACACATTTGGATGGTAGTAACAATAGCTTGCAATCTATCAAGACTTGATTACCTTATAACCTGTGAAATTCTAGCGATGAAATGATAGATTAATCATAATGTCACCTTGGGATCACATCACCATGAAAGAACTTCATCCAACATCCTTATGAGTGCAGGTACCACTAAATAGGTATTTGTCAGATCTGTCTTCCTTGAGTGAGGGAAATTCAGGAAGAGAAGAGGAAAGCGAGACATGTAGTATGTCTAAAAGAAGGAGATCAACTAGAGCTCAAAAGATTAGAAGAAAATTCTGTAAATGCATGGAATTTTTTCTTGCTGAAGGGGGGTCATGTTCTTATGATGATGAAAGCATAGGCAACGTTAAGGTTCCCTTGAGGTACAAACATCTATTGAAACAATGGGTACCAAGGAACTTCCTTCAATAAACACCAATTTTTGTGTCAACGAGAGGATATATCGCATAGCACCATCGTCATTACATGGTTTGGGCCTATTTTGCATGGATGGAATAAAGGTATGTTATGAAAAAGTTACTAAATTGATGGAGTATGTTGGACCCTATTACAGTTACAAAGATTGGATGCAATTGGTTCGATATACACGAAGTATGCGTAGGTATGCACTGTCAACAAATTATATAAAACTAAAAGATAAGGATCAAAATAAAGGAGTGGCTATGTACATTGACGGAAGGCCAAAAGCATTAGGGAATATTGCAGGGTTTATAAACAGTACATGACTTGGGTCAACAAATAAGCAACCCAATTGCATATTCGAGGTACGTGAGGGAAACTATGTATTCGTATGTGCAATAAAATCAATAATTTTAGGGGAAGAGTTGCTAATCAATTACAATTTGGATCACTTAGTTACAAACACAGTTACTATGGGGGTGGTACGTACTATGTACCATTTTACCCAACCTCCAATTAATGACTCCAATATACCATTTTATTCTTTTCTTTTTTTCATAAATCTATTGGTTTCATTTTGATAATGTTTTTTTATATTTAATTTTTGTCACAGAGGGACATTGATTGTACAGAGAAGGCTCTAGCCTAGAGCACAGATCGCGATGTATCTTCAGGCGCTTCTACCTGACATGTTTACCTCATTGTAATTGTACAAATTAGATACAAGCAAAATGTTTTATTATTATGTTTTTTTCATAAGTTTTTTAGGTTAATTTTGATAATATTTTTAATATTCTTGTTGTAGTCAACTGATTGGGGAAAATCACTAGTAGTAGAGGAGAGCATCCATAGTGAGGTGCAGTCAATATTTTGTGATGATGACATCGCTTATTCAACAAACCCTTTCGATACGATAAATAAGCTCATGAAAAAATGCAATGAATAAATGACTAAGTTGATGTTCAAAATACCTCAAACAGATGAGATAAGAGAGAGGGTTAAATTATTGATAGAGAGATTACAAAACTTGCAAGTAAGCTGTCATGAGGTCTTTAATTATAACATAAGTTCATTCATGGTTTTATATTTTCTACTCTTTTATTTCATGAACTAAAATATGTGTTGTTTTTATAGGGTTATTTGCCTCCTCATGATGCTCCTGGCCATGAACAGGGTACTGCAAGTGCTTCCCGAGGAGTAAGGGTTGGTACAAGTGTCCATCCTGATCTTCCTATGCATACATCACATTATCTAACCCCATCATCCATGCCTATATTTTTCATTTAAAATGTTGGCAACACATACCATGCAGGCATCCGTTAATGCACCCTCTAGTAGTGAACACATACCATAACATGTGTTAGGACATGTACTTGGGGATGCAGAGGCCACTAGTGCTGGTGATGTTTTAGCAACATTTCCTGGATCTTTCCATATTACTAGTACGGAAACATTGCCGGTCACATTTGTGGTGACCAAGGATTTCGTTCCCATAAAGATAGAGAAGGTCCTGGGTACTTTAAAATGTTTTAATTATTATTCTATATAATCCAATTGAAATTTACTTATTGATCGATGTTTTTAGACTATTGATCCCATGATCATTTTGTAGAAAATGATGTTTTTTTATAAACATCTAAGTGATATTACATTGGAGCTCTTCGGGCCCACCATACGTACACACTGGAATGCCCAAAATGAAGATTTAAAAGATGAGCTCATTAACTGTTTACTTGTGTTGTTCGGTGATAAAACATTCAACTGAACCAAGGTCCTTAAGAAAGCTGGTACCTATCTAAAGTATGCGAGGGACCAATATAGGTCACATTTAGAGAAGAAAAAAAAGTACGAGCATCCCCCCATGATTCTAGAGAGGGAGTGGAAGGACTTGGTGTCTGATGGAAAGGAGAAGGCTAAAAAGAAAAAAGGAAAGACACCACTGGGCCAAGGAAGGTATATGATATAGAAGCATAAATCTACAAAAAATCCTAATTAATCACAATTTTTAAAAAACCTGTAGGTTGGACGATTTTTTCCCTAATTTTTTGAAAAAATCATTGACTTTTTGGTCAATGATTTTTTTCCATTTCAAACTACAAAATCGCCAAAAAAACATGTTTAAAATCTGCAAAGAAACATGAATAAAATTGAGTTGATTTTCAAAAAACCATGAGACCATGGCTTGTTGCTTACTATTATGCTTTGATAGATTTTTTCCAAGCATCCATAGCTTGTTTGAAAGCACCTATTTTTAGGCTTTTAGCCATAGCAGCAAGGAAATGAATTGTTTGATAAAATGCTTTGGTAGACATGTATGAAAAATGCAGAGCATAGACAAGGTAGTGTGCTTGAAAAAATGTCTCAAAGAAATGTAGTCTCATGGTGATGGAATGCCATGAAAAAAAAATGCTATTGTCATCCATTCCATTTTTTAGAGGTTTTTTCAAACAATTCATTTTGTCTATATATTGCTGCTATATGCTTTGGTAGATTTTTTCCAAGCATCCATAGCTTGTTCGAAAGCACCTATTTGAGGTTTTTACTTTTTAGCCATAGCATGAAGGCTTGAACTATTTGATAAAATGCTTTGGTATACATGTATGGAAAATGTGGTAGCATAGAAAAGGTAGTGAACTATTTGAAAAAATGCTTCAAAAAAATGTGGTCTCATGGTGATGGAATGCCATAACTAATGCCATGACAAGCAAATTGCTATGGATTGTCATGGCATTCCATCACCATGAGACCACATTTCTTTGAGGCATTTTTTGAATTCACTACCTTGTCTATGCTATTGCTTACTATTATGCTTTGATAGATTTTTTCCAAGCATCCATAGCTTGTTTGAAAGCACATATTTTAGGCTTTTAGCCATAGCAGCAAGGCAGTGAACTGTTTGATAAAATGCTTTGGTAGACATGTATGAAAAATGTGGTAGCATAGACAATTGTCACCATCTGATATTTATGTAGTTGTAGTATGTTTTGTGCAATGTAATCAGTGATATGAATATAACCAACAAAAATCTATTTCTATAATTCATGGATTAAACTCTGTATTTTATTTGCTCTCAATGTCTATATGCTATGGAAATGCCATTAATTTTTTAAAAAAGTAGTATGCTATGTGTGATACTATCAACAATGTAATTATATACTGATTACTCTTTCTTTTTACATAATCTAACATATTTCAAACTGTTCATAGGCTGCTTGACACATCGAAGGAAACAAAGGAAAGACTAGAAAAGCATGGGCAACACAAACTTCACTCTGGTGGTTATATGAAATTAGCCACATGAATTGTAAGTATCAATAAATGAAATATTGCATCCAAATTATAATAAATTGAAAATAATTTTGGTTTTATCACACCATAGAAGCAAAATTCATGATCTTCTAAAATTGTAGGGCTCGAATTCAACAGAGTTCCCACAGAAGAGGACCTAAAGATTTCCTTCCAACAAGGCTATGGAGCCATGGCCTAACGCCTAAGAGTCTTGACTGGGAAAACACAATCTTCCATTGCACCGACATGCAGGTAAATAAACTCAATAAAGTTTATTTAAAATTGAATACTTGTGCAATCTATTCAATATTAATTTCCACCATAAAGTAATTACATGCCTATTTGTTTTAAACATTCAAGCAATGATAATACTGCACATGACATTGGAATGCAGCCTAGTGAGGGTGGAGCAAAATGTGTAGATGAAGGTCATGGTGTGCATCCCATTTTAGAGCATGTAGAGCATAATCAACATGTTGAGCATGATTAGGCTAGAGAAGATCGTGAATATGATGTGGCCCCATCAGGTAAAGAGGACCACTCTAAAGTTCTTTTAAACATATTTAATTGCAATTGGTGTATTAATTAATGTAACCTTCGTGTTTCAACTTTAGAGCATGTAGAGCGTGATCAACATGTTGAGCATGATCAGGCTAGAGAAGATCAGGAACATGATGTGGCCCCATCAAGTAAAGAGGACCACCCTCATGTTCTCTTAAACATATTTAATTTCAATTGGTGTATTAATTAATGTAACCTTTCGTATTTCAACTATAGATTAGGATTTAGAGGGTGTTCAACATGTTGAGCATCAGTCTATAACAAAAGTTCAGGAACATGATGTGTACCCATCAAGTAAAGAGAACCACTCTAATGTTCTTTTAATTAATGAAATACTTGTAACAATAATAATAAAACATATCAGTTTAACATTTCTTTCTTATTGCAGCAGATCCCCCCTTGCAGCGGCGTCCACGTCATGAGCAAACAACTAGGCATACATTAAGATCATGAGAAAAAGGCAGAACAACTAAAGGGGGGATAGATATTGATTTAGAAAATGATACTCCACTTCAGCTTTATGCATATTTCAAAAAGAAACAAAAAAAAGTGATTGTAATCATATCACGACAACCATATTTTTGATAATATGTAAAAACTGAAAGAATGAATATTATATTTTAATGAATGAATGTGAATATGTTAATTAATGAATGTTATATGTTAATGAATGAGTGTTATATGTTATTAATGGATGAATGAATGATTAATGTTATATGATTGGGTATGGGGAATTGAGAGTGATGTGAGGGGGGAGGGGCCAAATGAGCTTCCCCCGTCACATGGTTGGCCCTGTTAAGTAGAGAATATTAAACTATTCTTGAAAAAAAGAGAAGCTCAATAAGGTAATGCACTTTTCAATATAAGAAATGCATCATTTGAAGCATCAAACCAATATGTAGTCTATATGTATGATTAGTCGTTAGTCTCCGCAATGGTACATTTCGACGAATATGTTTTTTTTTTTAAATTGATGCTTCATCGCAATTTTGACGAAAACCACCAACGAATCAACAGAAAGGTTTGACGAAGTTGCTATAGCTGTGATGAAGGTTTTGTCATAACTCCTTACCCATTTCATTGCAATTTCGATGAACTATTGGCATTGTTTCCACGCTACTCCTTTGCAATTTCGTCGCAATTTCGACAAACTTTTGGCATTGTTTCCACGCTACTCCTTGCCCATTTCGTTGCACTTTCGACAAAATTTTGGTGTTCTTTCGATGCTACTCCTTGCTATTTTCGTTACAAATTTGACGAACTCTTGGTGTTGTTTGGACGATACTACTTTCCTATTTCGTCGCACGTTCAATGAACTTTTGGTGTTGTTTCGATGCTACTCCTTGCCCATTTCGTCGAAATGGCGATGAACATCTGGTGTTGTTTCGACACTACTCCTTGCCCATTTTGTCAAACTGGCAACAAAATTCTAGTGTAATTCATCGGTGGATACATGAAGTGTTTGTCGATATGCAGACGAAAGTCCGAGCCATTTCATGATGCCGATGACCGACGATTCTTCACCATTATTTTGACGTTTAATTTGTCATCGGCCTTTCGACGAAAAAATAGCGACACAAATATTTTCACCATTTCTTCACTCTTCTGACAAAGATTTGTTGAATGACCGACGAATGGTCGTCAAAAAATGGTGTCAAATTCAATAGTGTAAATATTAGCTCAAAAACAAACACGATGCATGATGACTTTGACATGATGCTTGAATCTTGAATGATGCTCCAAAATACTTGATAATCACTCTTCAATGCTCCTAAATTCTCTAGTATTGCTAGAATGCTCAAATTCTTAGATCACATGTGCTCATTAAAGTTGAGCTAGGAGAAAATATGTGAAATAAACTTGTATTTATACTTTTTTATGCCAAATTTTCTAAAATTACAACACTACAAGCTGACATCAAATCTAGGAGAATAAAATCCCACCAATAATTTGAATTTAAAATAGGTCTGTGCTAAATGGGACTCATACGCCAGTAGTGGTGTATGAGTCCCATTAGGTTAAGCTTGGGACAATTTTTTCAAGAAAGGTTTAGTTTTATGCTAAATTCATATCTAGGCCCTAAAACCTAGGTGGGACCATATGCCCAAGGTGGCGTATGATCTTAGATAACTAAATCTAGGCCATACAATCCAAAATCATTAAATTATGATTGGTCACTTGATATATGTCAGGATAATCCTCAGAAAGATTCTTTAATTAAGGCTTGTGGATGCAACATAGGACCAAATAAGCCATAATGAAGCCCAATTTTAGCAGGGAGGGCCCAAATAGGTGTGAAAATGTAGAGGGATACATTTTCCAGCATTGCATTTAGCCCCCACTTTAGTGATAGGAGAAACTTGCTTGAAAATCACACTAAAGTAGACAAAATTGCATTAAGGGGGGTCCAAATGTACCAATGCTAGTAAGATAGGATGAAAATGACCAAGAGGTTTGCGCAAGCTCCCACCTGATCAAGATCCTATGCAAAACCTACATAGGCACAAAAGAAAACACATGTAAATAATATAAGGAGCAACAACAAGGCACAAACATACACTGCCAAAGACATAAAGAAGAAAAACAAAAACCAAAGCAAAAGGAGAGTGGATCAAGCTTTGACTATTTGTCCTGCATGCTATGGATCAGATCTAGAATTTTTTTGTCCAAGAATTTTTACAAGTGGAACATGATGCCCACTATGCAAAAAAAATGCATGCTCACAAGGGCTAGAGGAACTTTAGGCCATCCACTAGGTGAGCCCTCAGCGAGATGCATACACACGTAGCTAGTATGCACTCACATAGACAAGCAAGTGGCTATGGGAAAGTCACGCCTAAGTTTGGCTCCCATATGTACAACTATACCAAAGCTATACCTCTTGATAACTTTGATAAGGCACCACACAAAAATTAAATTTAAGCTCCATGAGGTAAGAAAAGCTTTGTATGCTTGACACTCATGAATAAAAAAAATGGCACCACAAGCAAGCAAAGTGTGTTATGCAAGGTGGCCATATAACAAATATTGTAAATGAAAAATAATGTAAGTTACATTCAAAGGAGTTTTTCTTAGTTCATGTATGGTATTAACTTAGGGAGCAGTGTGCCTAATGTCTCCAAGAGAGGACCAATCAAAGAATAGAAGATTCACAACTTAGGGGAAGCAGTGTGTCACATCAATCTACTAAGAGGAATATAATATGCTAAGAGAGATCATTCTCTTGAAGGAAATCACACACAATGTCACCTCAAAGTGAAAGATGCATTGCATGAAGTAAGAAGACTACACAATGAAACATGAATTGAAATGCAAAAGAATAATGCCAATGTATGCCCCCACTTTAAAGAAATTGCTAAACACCATGCTATGAGAAATTAATTTAAAGTAGAAAATGATAAATACTAATAATAAAGAGGACATGAGAGATTATTTGGAAAGCCCTATGCCAAACTTCATATGTTTCCAAATGAAGTTATGTCATGAAAAACGGTTTCCCCCAAAATGAAATCCCAAAATCACATAAGGGACCCACAGATTTGGGGTTAGTATGTCTTTGCTACATTATTTTTACAGAGCTCAGAATTGTAATCATTCCCCAAATACTCATGGAATAGGAAGAATGACACAAAGATAGTGAAAATAAAGAAAAAACTTTGAGTCAACATGGAAGAGACCTAAATGTCTGAATGCCTTGCATCATCCCCAAAAGGAAAACACAAGACAAAGAAAAGATAAAGGAAAATATTTTATGACAAAGAAGAATGTAGGTACAAATAGAGGAATGTTACAAATAGAGAGATTCATCAAACATAACAATATAGGAGATCACATTATGTACATGCAATGAAAAGAGGAAATAAAGACAAGAATAATAAGGCACATGCAAGTCAACCTATTAGCAAGTCGTCTACATCCCAATATTGTTCATCATATATGGAAGGTGGACAACTAGCCAAAGGGAAAAGAACGAGTGCCAAAACTAGGACAAGGCTATCTACTTATTGCCTCCATTGCATGCAAGAAAAGAATGATCCAAGATAGGTGATGAGAAAGAGCTCCTTGCATTTTGAAAATGATTTGGAATGAATGTAAAGCATGCAATAGTGAGAATGTTATGAATCTACTACTTTTACATGGCAAGGAACATAGGGACATGCTTTAAGGTATTATTTCTATGATATCAAAAAAATTTAAAAATATTTTTTAAAGCACGACACTCATCAATACTATGCCCAATAACTATATGATATTGACAATGTGATGTGTTTGTATTCATAGGATTTAAAAATCAATTCTCTTGTATGGGTGGTAATGTAATCAGTCCTTGGTGTAGAAGTATCTATAAATGCCTTTCATTTGTAGATGGTGGATAATGGAATTGTAGTTTCTTTAGTTTGTAAGGCACTTGTTTCTTGCTAGATTCACCAAGATTTTGAGGAGGGGGACCTAAGAAAATCCTATCATCCTTAACATCGTTATGAGGCATTGGTTGCTCTTTAGGAAGAAGGATACTTATGTTGGGAAGAGGATTTTGATATCCTAACCCTTTTGTATCTTCATTTGGTATTTTATCTAAGAGTTGATTAATTTCATGTTCAATTGTTGTATCATATCCTTGTTTGCTTAAGATCATGAATCCTTTTCCATATGCCTCTTCAAGGTTGATGGGAGTGCTTGTTACTTTGTTAATATAGAATGGTTGAATGTTTACTTGATTAGAGGAACTAGGTTCACCTATTGTAGGTAGTTTAGTTTTATCTTGTGATTCATTTGCAGGATGTAAAGTGCCAAACATCTCAAGTGGTGGGATGGTAGGGGGTGTCAGTTGTTTCATGGAGGGATAAAATAATGCATTAGTCTCAAGGTTGTTAAGGCAATCATTTATGAAGTTGTTCATGTTGTCATCATCTTATCCAATGATGTCAACATAACGAGGAGGAAATGCATTAGGATTTGAGTGGGCATGAGCAAGTTCAATTTCATTAGGTTCATTTCCAAAAGCATAGCTCGACACATCCACTTATGATTTCAAGGACATCCAAATCTTACCAAAGCGCATATCCATGATGAAATGAAATACAATAACCTAGAATTAAATGTGTGATCACAACTTTGAAATTATGCAATTGACAAAATGAACTAAATCAAGTTCGATGCAATGAAATGAATGAAATAGAAACCTTGCAAACTAAAATAGAAATGTAATAGCAACCAATTGAAACACAAAAAAAAAAAATTAATTCTCGAAAAATGTAGTTTGAAATCTGAAATGGGACTAAATCACCTAGAGCGGAATATGAGTCCTATTTAGGTTTTTTCAAGGATTCAAATGATGATAAACAGTCAAAGTAGAAGACCTAGAAATAAGGAAAAACAACATATAATGGGACTAAATCACCCAGACAGGTGTATGAGTCCCAGATTAAGGTTTTCACACAAATTTTAGAAAATTCTAAGTGGATGTTAGGTTTTCTAATTTAAATGATGTCTGGAAAATATGTAATGATAGATTTTAAGTGAAATTCAATGATTGAAGAGGAAAAAATGCAACCTATATGCACTTTAACTAATGCAATATTTTGAAACCCTAGAAGTAAATTAACTACTGCAAAACCTAATGCAAAGTTAATGTAAGCTAGATCTAGGACTATGATGCACTCCAAATCAGAAATAAGGGTGCTCTAAGGGTAGGCTCACCAAAATGAAACCTTAGAAATAGGATTCCACCTTTTAGGAGATGGAACTTTGGTTTAGGACCTATTCCTATTTCCTTCAAGTTTGAACTCAAAGAAACCCTAGAGATCTCAATCCAAGGATGCAAATGAGGGAAAGATATCTACAATAAGGTTTCCTGGGTATGTTCAGGATCATCATGGAAAAAACAAGCCCTTAAGTGGCAAAAAATTAAGAAAAATCAGAGTTAGGAAACTTGACGTAAAAAATTGAATAAGTTATCTATATTATTTCAAAAATATGTAAGAATAGAATTTGTAGAAAATTGAATGAAGTTTCTAAACTGCTAGGTTTTTTTAACAAAAAAAAAAATGTTTGGTGAAAATTTGAAATTTCAATGCAGTGGTACTTAAATTTTAGGGAAAAATTAAGTAGGTGTCTATCTGACCGCCCTAACCACAATAAAATGATAATATTTTTTTATAATATTTTAGATATAAGTAGAGGACTCATGCCCCAATGTGATGCATATTTTTTTGTAATTTCTTTCCAAGTAAATAATTAATTATGAGTTTTTTATTACAACTTTTTAAAAAATATAAAACTTGTATGTCTAACCACCTTAACTTGGTCAAAACTTCATGAAATTCAATTTTTCTTTTTTTAATCCTATAGTATACAAAGCATAGAATGTGATGCATGTTTTGGATTAAAAAAATGTGATACTTTTTGAAAGCTATAAATGTTTTTCAATCAACCTATCAATCAAGACTTTAGTCATAATTTGAATAGAAAATGAATAATAATTACTTATTAAATTCAAATTAAAGCATAATTTATATCAATGGAAAGCTGAGAATCTCCTTTAAAAACCCTTTTTCGTTTCATCAATTTCGGGTAAAAATATAGTCGTCAACCACATACCCATCATATTGCCACGTTTTGGCCCATCATGATCCTACACATACCTTCCTAGGGTATGATTAAAGGTATAAAGGGGGTTCATCACCAAGCTAGGGCTAGGAAAGACAAGAAATGTAAAAGATATGCAAGATTTAAGCAAATGACCTAGGAATGAATTCAAATTAGAGTAGAAAACTGAGAAAGTATAGAGGTGCACCTGGAAACTTGAAGAGGCTTAACTGAAGGTTTGAAATATTGGAAATTCTGATTTTAATGCTCACTAGGACTCATACACGAGTAGGGGCCATTAGTCATAGTTTAGGGTTTCAGGCCGAAACTAGAATCGAGAAATTTTGAATCAAGATCTACATAAAAAGTCTAAAAATAGGTATACTGGGACTCATATGCCACAAGTGGAAATTTAGTCCCAATATTAAGGCTTCTATGAAACTCTTATGTCCTTTAATGATCTATTGTAGCTCTCATCTTGTCAAATCTCTAGCTCTGAAACATTGAATTCTACTTTGTAAGAAACTTTCTATGATCTTGCAAACAAGGTGAAAACTTTGAAAACTTGACAAATTTTCTCCAATATTTCTCTTCAATGGATCTTCAACCTAAACCACCTAGATCTGCAATCACACATCAAAGATATGGAAAAATGTTGTTTTGTTAGTGGATAGGGTTTTGCCTTGGTCAAACCTTGTTTTGGTAATCAAACCTTCAAATGAAGTGAAATAGAAAGGATGGATGATGAATGAACAATATGTGATGTTGCAACTCACCAAACCCTTAAATAAAAGGTTGCAAACTTATATGTAATGGCTAGCATTAATGTGTATCTTAACTCTTGCTTGAATTTTGTAGATATTGACTTGAATACTTGCTTGAATCATAAGATACCTACATCACAAATGTTAGCTCAAAAACAAACACGATGCATGATCACTTTGACATAATGCTTGAATCTTGAATGATCCTCCAAAACACTTGATAATCACTCTTGAATACCCTTGAATGATCTTGTATTGATAGAATTATAAAATGCTTAGATCAGATGTGCTCATTAAAGTGGCTAGGAGAAAATATGTGAAATAACCTTGTATTTATACTTGTTTATGCCAAATTTCCCAAAATTACAACACTACAAGCTGACATCAGAACTAGGAGAATAAAATATCACCAAGAATTTGAATTTAAAATTAGGTCCAAGCGAAGTGGGACTCATATGCTAGTTGTGGTGCATGAGTCCCATTAGGCTAAGCTTGGGATACATTTTTAAATAAAGGTTTAGTTTTATATTAAATTCAGATTTAGGCCCCGAAACCTAGGTGGGACCCATATCCCCAAGGTGACATATGAGTCCAAGATCACTAAATATGGTCCATAAAATCCAATATCATTAAATTATGATTGGTCACTTGATATATGTTGGGACAATCCTCAGAAAGATGCATTAATTATGGCTTGTGGATGCAACATAGGACCAAATAAGGCATAAATAAGCCTAATTTTAGAAGGGAGGGCCTAAAAAAGTATGAAAATGTAGAGGGATACATTTTCCTACACTATAGCTACATTGTTATTAGGGAAAATGTCAGCATTCCCCAAATAATCATGGAATGAGAAAAATGACACAAAGAGAGTGAAAACAAAGAAAATCTTTTGGGTCAACATGAAAGAGACCTAAATGTCTCGATGCCTTGTGTCATCACCAAAAGGAAAACACAAGACAAAGAAAAGTTAAATGATTTTGTGACATATAGAAGAATGTAGATACAAATAGAGGAATGCATAAAGAGAGATACATCAAATAGAATGGTATGGGAGATCACATTACGCACATGCAATCACACACATAAAAAAGAAAGCAAAACAAAACTACTAAGGCACATGTAATTCAACCTATAGTAGGTCGTCCACATCCCAATCTTGTTCATCATATGTATAGAAGGCTAACACCTAGGCAAAGGGAAAACAACAAGTACAATACTAGGGGAAGTAGCAAGTTCAACACTTTTCTTAAGAGAATTGTCATTTAAGCTCATAGAAGAGGAAAACAATGTATTTAATTTATTATGCACTTCTTCATCAATCTTAGCAACCTCATTATCATGGTCTAAGTTAATCACAATGGGAAGTCGAATGATAATGTCTAAAGAAGGTGCCAGTCTTGGTTGTGGTTGAGGTATAGGATATTTTGTTGTAGAAAAGAGGGGGACTCATCATGTATTGCTTCACTTAAGTTTGGATGTTGATTTTTTTTGTTGTTCTCTTCATTTAACCTTTGAGAAATAGCATGAAGTCTAGATTCCTATGCTCTCTAGAATTTATGTTTCTTTGGTTATGATTTTCAAGTTGTGTTTGTGTAGGAGCGGTTTTATCAACCATAGGTTGCTTTTCTTCCCTAAGGGGAGGAACAAAAAGAACCATGGGAGGTTGTTCAACCACTTTCACTTTAGGTTTGTAAACCTCTTTTATCTTAGGAGGCATGGAAAGATTGTTTTGGTTGTCTCTTGGTCATTTGTAGGAAATAGGAAAAGGATCTATCTTGGGTTGGTCTTGGTTATTTGGAAGGGTTTTTGGTTCAATCATGTTTTCATCAAGGATAGGACACTCAACCATGGGTTGAGGCATGTTTCAAAGAGATAATTCTGCTATGTTTTTTTCCTTAAAATTTTGATAGGATTTTAAAATGAAATATTCACAAGGTTTAATAGGTTCAAGCCAAAATAAGTTCAATGAGAAATTCCCACCAGAAGACACATGATTAAAGCCACTATGAAGCAGGGTAAAGATCTCATTATCAAAGGGAAACTTTAAACATTTATGCACAACCGATGGAATGAATTCCATGGAGTGTATCCATGGATAACCAAGCTTCACATAAAATTGATCTGACATTGAGATGATGGAGAATCAAAAATATAATTTTTTTGGTCCAAATTTTAAAGGAATGATGATCGAACCAATCATAGGGTAGGAAAAACCATTATGTGTTTTATCCATGCTTTCATTTTGTTAGATATTTCTTGATAGAGTTCATGCACTAGTAAGAATTCTTCAGTGATCACATTCTCTCCATAGACATGATCAATTAATATCCCATTATTGGGCTTGTCATTGATTCGTCTGACTATGTAAAGAGGACCATCGGGTGTCTTTCTAATTATATCTTTTGATGGAAAAGCAATGCCAAAAGGTATTTTAGTTTGGACTTTACGAGGTTGAATTTTGATCAATCCAACCATACTATCTATAGGAAATTTTTCATTAGTATCCATGTTTTCATCATCCATGTCAACATTCATCACATCATTCTTAGTTTCACTAGCAATGAAAAATGAAATATTATGATTTGGCATGGGGTTGGTAAAGATTTGCAGGTTTTGGTTAGGAGGGGAAACAAACTTATTTCCTTGATCGTTGACACCACCAATTTGAATATGATTAGAATCAATGAGGACATGTGCACCCGCATGTTTAGGATGCTTACAATATTTTGTATCATGTCTATTTTGACAGTGAAAATGACAATAATAATTTGATCTAAAGTTCAGAGGTATGGCTTATTAGGATCAAGATTTTTAATGGGAGATAAGGAAATCAAGTTCTTTTCTAGAATTTGTAACATGGTGTTATGGAGAGTATCATATAAGGGAGTAAACTGTCTTTTCAAATCTCCAAATGTAAGAGTTTTTGTCTTCTTTATAGTAGCCACTTGGGTATCAACATGCTGAGTTGGTTGAGTGGGATTTAGCTGAAGAAAGCCTTTATTTATTTTTTTGAAAAGGTTGGTAATTATTTTGATTTGCGGATTCAGACTTTTTAGGACAATTAGAGGTGGGTTTTGTTTCACAACTACTAACTGAGTTTTGATAATCATGAAGGGTGATACATAAGTGTATGAAGGAAGGAAATTTCATTAAGGTCCAAGGTTAACTTGCATCTTAGTTTGTAAGTTCTCAATGAACATTCATTGAAGGTGAGGATCAAGAATCTTTATGTCGATTTGGGAATAAAGTAATTGGTAGCATGAAATGAAGTCAATAAGCTTTTCATCATCATTTTTCTTACATCTCATCAAATCAGCTAATGTCATCTTAGGAGTCATGTGCACTTGGAAATGATTAATAAAGGCCTCAACAAGTTCATTGAATGAATGAATTTAGTTATTTGGTAAGGAGGAAAACCATTCTAAAGTGGTATCTTTCAAGGACCTAGAGAAAAGCTTAGCAAAGAGCTTATCTTCAAGGACAAAATCAATGCATAAAGAAGTATAAAAAAAACATGGTTAGAAGGATCCCCTTTCCCAAACCTAGGAATCTCTATACCTTGTGGCATTGGAATTCTTAATATTTGCAATGATAAGGGATTGATTTTGACATAGTATGATGGTTGGCCATTTTTATTTTGGTTTCCGTTAAAGGGATGAAACATTTTGTAAGAGTTGGTTAAGGATGGAATCATTGGTTGTGTTTTGGGATAGTGGTGAATATGTTGTAGGTGTATATGTGTTTGAGGGGGAAGTGAATGGAATACTTATGGGAAGTAAAGTGGTAGGAGATATGACATGAGATGCCACAAAGGTACAAGGATTTCTAGTGGAAATACCCAAGGTAGGAATGCCATTACTAGTAGTTTTCATCGTTATGGTAACTTGAGGGTTGTTGTAGGTAGGAATAGAGGCAATGGTTGTAGGAGGAGGAATTTGGATTCCTCCTTGACTTTGAGTACTATTTGAAGTTTGAGCACAACTAGTCATTGAGGTAAGATGTTTGCCAAAAATTTGAGCTAGGTTACGTGTAATATCTATTCCTTTTACACTTTCAATCATTCAGTGTATGTTATCAATGACCTAGGAATAGTAGTGTTGGAAATTTTTTTAGTACTCACTAGGTTTTGTAGGTTTTCCAATTCTTCATGGATTTGGATTATGTTTTATTGACGGACACTAACAACCATTGTTTCAACACTTTTCATACTACTTGAAGGTAAGGAGTTATCAAGGGTATGGTCCATACCTAGTGAACTAGTTTCAACACTATGAGTGAAAGAGCTAGATAACCCAAGATCCATGACAAGTGTGTTATCATAGGATGACATGAGTCTCAAACTACATCTCACTATAGTATTAGCAATATGACACCAAGTTGTAAAGCTTGAAGGCAAAAGACAATCAATGAATGTAAGATAAATGCAATTAACATAAGATAAATGATATGCTTTATTCCAATTTGTATGTTTACAAATGCACTCAAAATGAAACCAAATTAAGCTAGATCTAATGAAATGAATGAAATAGAAAATCAACAAACTGAAACAAAGATTTGATAACAACAAACAAAAGAACAAAAATAAAGTTTTTAATGCTATAAAATATAGATGCAAACCTGATTCAGGACTAAATCGCTCAGATGGTGAATGATTCCAAATTAGGGTTTCTAGAAGGTTCAGATAGTGAAAAACAAACAACACATAATTCCCAAAAATTTGGAAAAACAACCTGTATAGGGACTAAATCTCCCAAGTGGGCAAATGAGTCCTAGATTAGGGATCTTAAACAAAGTTCAACAAACTCTAAGTTGATGTTAAGGCTTCTATATTGTATGTTCAAATGACTATTTTTTAGTACAATTTTCCAATGAATTTGAATAATGCAAGATGGAAAAATGCAACCTATATGCACACTTTTCACTAATACAAGATTTAGAAGCCCTAAATGCAATTCAACTAATGAAAATATAATGCAAAGTTAGTGTAGTCTAGATATAGGAATATAATGTTCTTTGAATTAGAAATTCAAACGTCCAAACATTGGGCTCACCAAAATGAACTGAAGGAAATAGGGTTCCACCTTTTGGGAGATGGAACTAAGCTTAGGGACCTATTTCAATCTTAGTTCATTAGGAAACCAAGATCCCTCAACCAAGTGACTCACTTGAGGGAAGGACATAAGGGGGTTTCCTTAGGTGTGATTAATTGAGGGTTCACCATAAAATGAAGCTTCAAAAGGAGAAATGCAAACTCTAATGCACTAAACCCTAGAAACTTAAAACATGAAATTAGATTAATAAATAGAGAGAAACAAAATAATACCTAGAGGATAGGAGATGTCCAAACAAGGCATGAAAAATCTAAAAAAATGTTTTTTCTTAAAGTGCACTGGGATTGATACACCATACTGGGAGATTTTGTCTTGTTATAGAAATCTAGACATAATATGGAATCTTCTATTGGTAAATCAGGTTCTACAGAAAAATAGTAAAAAGAGGTATACTAGGACTCATACGCCTAGAGGTTTGATTTAGTCCTAGTATTAGGGTTTGACTAAAACATTTTTAGCCTCTAGTGATCTTCTATAGCTTTTGTCTTATTTGATTTCTAAGTTTGAAATTCTGAATTTTGGCATGTAGGTGAGTTTCTGTGAAGATAACAACTTCTTGAAAACTTTGACAAATTTTGCAACTTTGTCTTCAAAGGATCTTCAAGCTCAAATTAACTTAAATCTGCAATCACATATGAAGAGGAAAAAATGTTGTTGTGTTAGGGAATAGGGGCTTGCCTTGATTAAACCCTGTTTTGGTAATTAAACAATGAAGTGAAATGAATGAATGAATGATGAATGAACAAATGTAATGTTGCAACTCACCAAACCCTTGAAATGAAGGCTACAAACTTGTATGAAATGGCTCCAATGGATGTGGATCTTGACTCTTGATTGAATGCTTAAAGATATATCTTGAATGCTTGCTTTAATCATGAAACCCTACATCACAAATGTTAGCTCAAAAACACACATGATGCATGAAGACTTTGACATGATGCTTGAATCTTGAATATAGCTCCAAATGCTTGATAATTAGCTCTTGAATGCTCTTGTAAAATCTTACATGAATACTTGAATACTTGAATTTCTATATCACACTTGCTCATGAAAACTGATAGGAGAAATTATGTGAAATGAGCTAGTGTTTATACTTGTTTATGCCAAATTTCTCAAAATTACAACACTACAAGCTGACATCAGATCTAGGATAATAAAATCCCACCAAGAATTTGATTTAAAATAGGTCGTAGTTAAAGCGAGACTCATGTACGCTAGTTGGGTGTATGAGTCCCAGTGTCTTAAACACGAGACACAAGCTCCAAGAAGTGTTAAGTTAATGCAATGTTTAAAATTAGGCCCCGAGACCTAGGTGGGACCCATACGCCCAAGGTGGTGTATGAGTCCCAGATCACTAGATTTGAAACACATAACCAAAAACATAGAATAATTATTTATCATTTATTAAATGTCAGGATTATCCTCAGGAAAATATATTTAATTAGGCTTGTGGATGCAAAATAGGACCAAATAAGGCATGAAGAGGCCCAATTTTAGTAGGGAGGGCCCAAAGAAGTGTGAAAATGTAAAGGGATACATTTTCCTACACTACAAGATGAAATATGTGATATTTGATATAATTGTTTGGATGCTTAAGTGGATTTAGATCTACACAAAGATGGTTCTATAGGTTTTACATGTTAACAAAAAAATTTGGTTTGTAGATCTATGAAAATATTGTGTTCAGATTCTTAGAACTTTTTGGATGGAAACAATTTCATATTTGAAAGATTGCTTGTTTTGTTCCTTGACTATGATGCTCAATTATGATTTTTTTAAAAATATTGGATTTAGTGATGATTTATTGTTTTATTCTTAAAATCTACATGTTATCTTCTTTGACATCTAAATTTTGTATGTTAATGATGTGATGATGAGTTTGCATATTTCATTGTTTATTATCTACAAGTTATGTATTTGTGTGGGATGATCACCCATTTGGTTGTATTGGGATGACTTTGATGTGGACTATATATATCCATGATATTGATTGTATGCTGATGTAAAATTTGTTAGATTTCCTTGTTTGTGGTTATTTGTGCATTGGTATGTTACTTTGAGATGAGAGGATGGATTATGTTGAGTACCTAGATAGTCAGTTATGGGGACTTGTAGCATTCTTTTTATCATAATTTCTAGAGATCTTGGTATCATGGTTTATTGGGAGCTTTGGTAGTGATGTGGATTCATCTCTTAGTGATGCAAGAACTTTTGCAATTGTTTCTAGTGCCATGGAGGAGCTTGTGGATCTTATTACTGTAATGAGTTTTCTTTAAAAAAATTGTTTCATTGTTAGGAGGTGGTTATCTTTGTATGAGTGGAGAAGGTGAAATATTGGTTAGCCATGAAGGACTCTTGGAATTTTTTAGTTGAGGTGTTGAAGGATTGTTACTTATTAATTTTGATAGGTGATACTTGGTTGAGAGGATTGATTTGGCGTTGTGTATTAAATTATTGGAATGATATTGTTGGACCATGATTCCATGATTGAGTTCTTTATTCCATGGTTGGAGCTTTGATAATGGTCTATTTAGTTTTCTTTGTATTTGGTACATTGTTCATGTTCTTGAGAGCTTCATGGGAGTTCAATCATGCATTTGGACTTTAGCATAAATTGATCAATTACAGTTGTTCATGGATACTTGGAAACTTGGGTGAGGTAGTTGTTGAGATGTTACTCTTTGGAGGTTTCAACAAGAAGACCATGTGGCCTTCACCTATATATGGAAGCAAGTTCATTATGAATTTCAGAGGAAGTTATTTTTTTAGTGAGTCACAATGACTTAAGTATTTTGGAGGAGCATTCTCATTTTGAATTGTTGGTCTCCTAAGTAGATAATCATTTGTGAGGTTATCCCATTCTATTTTTCTAATAAATTATGTTTTATTCTTTTCCTTCTCATGGAGATGGGTCTTGAGCTATGATTTCTATTTTTGGAGGGTTCATTTGAGGAGTGTTTGACATGTTTATCACCTTTTAAATATGAGGTTTCTTATGATCTCATTTATTGATGACAAGTTTAGGATATGTATTGGGCTCATTCCTAGTCTTTGGAATGGGTTTGAGTTTGATCTTCCTTAGAGAGACTTACATCCATGGTGGTGATATGAGATATATACGTTTTAATTTTACATAATGAGATTGAACATTTGGATTTTTTTAAGGATTTTCATTTGGAGTTGTGAAGGAGATATTACTTGACACAACTTATCACTTTGAGGTGTTTTTAGGACATGTTATGGATATGATATATAGGTTTTCTCTGATTGCTCTATGGATACTTCCTCAAGGTTTTTTTTCACATAGTTTAGTGTGGTAGACTTAGGAGAGTTATGGTGACACGTTGTGAGAGATTATGCAACACTTTGATTTGCATGTGTTGATCATTGTGATTGTTATTTGTTACTATATGGTTTGACTATTAAACACACCTTTGGTATAAGTGTTTATTGGTAGAATTGGTAATTCCATGATCTATTTTGAAATTTAACATTACCCATGCAGTGGGAGTTCCTAGATGTGTTTGTTCTTCATTGACATGTTTTATACATGGATCTTGTGATTGTAGTTTAAGGGTTGGAATTTTTAATTACATGAAATTTACTAATGTTTTGGTTACCTTTGAGGTATGTATGTTTGGATGGATTAACGTTTATTTTGGTTTATTTTCTATTTATGTGGGTTTTTTAATTGGATGCAAACAACTAATTATGGTCAAGGTGTTGTAATTATTGTGGAACATTCTTGTTTAATATTTTTTGGAGGATGTTTTGATTTCTAAATTGTGTTCTAGTGGTAGGTTTGAATTTGGAAACATTGGTTCTTCTATAAATCTCATGAGCACAGTAGAATTTAGTTTTGATGACATATTGGAGCCTTTTTATCACTTTGATTTGATTCTTGTGTTCTTTGGATTGGCGCATATTCAGTTTGGCTTGTTCCTTTTCTTATATATGGTACATGTTGGAGGATGAGAGGATTTATTGATTGATATATTGAACACCTTGGATGTTATTATAGGTATCTTGTTGGAGTATGAGAGCATGTTGGAGAGTCATGTGGTTTCATGGATGGGAATGATGATGCCTTTCTTTGATTATCTAGGTTTGTATTTAAAAGATCGCGTATTTCTATTGACTCTTTAAAGGTGTTTGAAAAGTGGGAGAATGTTGGGAATTAAGGTCTCTAAACCTTTGAAAGTTCCTAACATTGAATTATTTTATTGATTATTTTAATCCTATGTTTGTAATCATTCAATGATGTCACTTTGTGATACTTAGAATGGTTAGGTGTCATTTTACATGGTAAGTGACTAGGGTGATATGCATCCCCAATTTGTGGAAATAGGCACCACACATTGTGTTACCCACTATGAAGCTAATTATATGGCATGTTTCAAGTTGTAAGAGTCTATGAATGATTACGATGGAGATTATGAAAGATCACATCATATGAAAAATTATGATAGTTTAAGAGTTAGAAATGAAATCTTCTATAATAGGTGGGACCCTTTGCATGAAGGTGTGTTGCATTTCAAGTAGGACCATTTGCATGCATGCAAATTTGTTGCATACGTGGTGGGAAAATGCATGTCATGAGTTTTATTTTGTATGCATTCAAGCTATGTGATGATGAAATGTGGCAATCCTAGGTGTCCACTTGGGACTCTATAAATAAGACTATTTTATGCTGAGGACTAGAGGTGAATTATTCATTGTAGGGTAATGCTTTCAATTTTCCTCTAGAGAAGCAAGATGTAAATCTCCATGTTAAATACTTTGAGATTGCAACTGTATTGTAACAAGTTTTTTTTTGTGGATTAATACATTTTTTCAATGCTTTGAAGTGTAGGGTTTTCTACCTGAAAGGATTTCCCCATGTATATTGGTGTTTCTTTTATTTTTCCTATCTTTCTTCTAGTCTTCTTCATTTATGTTATTAAAGTGTTGATTTGCATATCATTATGCTACTGAAATTTACTAGATCTATAAGCTACATAATATCTTTCTCTAAGTGCTAATGTGATGGGAAATCAAATATGCCAGTTTCCACTTTAAAGGAAAAGTAGTATGTTCTTGTATCAAGTTGTTGGACTTTTGATAAAAAAGAAACATAAGATATTGGAAGGTGCATACTAGGTTTGTCTTTCCCTTTCAACATAAATATCCATCATACATGTCTATGAAAATCCAATGTATACCCTATATCATTGATTGAATGTGTTAAAATGTCTTTCTCCAATGTTAATCATTTATTTTTATCTATCATCGAAGATGTTAGTTGATGCCAAATAGATAAGTTTATGATGAATTAATAGTTTTCCTAAATCACACCACTTGATTTATTTTTTTATTTAGATAAAATAATGAGGGTTCTATTGGCATCTACCCTTGAAAACTATAGCCAAGATACAAAGAGATACAAAGTAGAGATTTAAACAAAACTTTTGCATTAAGTAAACTAAATGTTCTATTTGGTGAGAAACTAATAGCAAACTTCTAGTGCTAACAAAGATATCAAATATTTCAACTAAGTTGCAATTTTTTTTGTTATTCTATGTAAGTTTACTATTCCTTAAGATGATGTCTATCAATCCCATTGATTAATTTTTTTTTTAAATCATTTTAAGATTGAGTTGTGCTATCAATACTACATTTTTCATCCATGCTATGTGGGTTTGCATTGAAATATCCATCTAAGATTACCAAAGAATTTGAGAGATATGACACAATTACTATAGTTGATCCCAAATTCTCTTCTTTAGGACTTGCAACCCAAGTGACTATACACATTGCTAAGAATGAACCAAAGGTTAGAGGAGAGGATTTTATACTTATATAGTTACTAATTATTTCCAACCGCTTTGATGGTGATATTGACTAAAGCTAGAGACTAGACAATAAAAATCCCACAGAAGGTCCAAACTGCTTTTACAAAATATCCTTATCATCATATCTATTTATTTATTAAAATATTAACATTTGATTTTCTTAATTTTGTTCTTCAAACAAGAAGATATTTATATTGGGCCTATCAACCTAAATTATTACTAGATGCCTTTTGGTAAAGCAATTAAGAGCTTTAAAATTCTATGATGCTATCTTTGTTGCTTATTAAGAAGTGTGCTTCCTCCCTAAATCTCAAAATCATATTCAGTAATTTCATTTGATATTTTAAGACACCATCTTTAATTATTTCAAAACTGTTTGACTACCTGTTTTTATTTGATTATTTATATTAGAGATTTTGATTGACTCACTATACACGTTTTATTGCTCTTACAATTGATCAGCAATTCTTTTGTTGACTAAAATGTGATCAATTTTTAAAAGTTATTCATTATGCTTTTATTTAAAAATAATTAAAATATTTTTTTAATAAAAAATGTTTGAATTACATAGATGTCAGCATCTTTACTGACAACAATATGAATAAATATGCATTTAAACTAAAAATTGTCCTTTGGGTAGATGACTTTCTGGTATTTTTACCGTCATGTTTGATTAGGTGATGAGAGCTTCCAGAATGGTTCCGAGACAATGACCTTAATGGTCCACTTTACATCAAATTTCGGAATATTTGGCACACAAGTATAGGTGCTCTCGAAGTTTCCTCTACACAAAAAGCCGAGGGTAATAACCAGTCAAAAGCGACGCGGCGAGAAAGTCATACAATCGTATTATATTCGATATTATACGCGTTAAACTTGCTTTAAATTCTAAGGGATTTCTTAGTTTTCGAGTAAGAAGCTTATCTGGGCGGAAGCGGCCACCCAAAGCAAACGCGAGCTCTGGTCGAACACAATTTAGTTTTGTTTCTTTTCTTGTCTCATATATATTGGCTTGGGTTGCATGTTTTCCTTGCATTTCTTCACTGCTCCGAATTGCCGACCCGCTGTCAGTTTATTTGTATTCATTAAGTTAAAAGTTTCAAATATCGATCAAGATTGAAGATACAGGAGGAGGCAGAATTGTGATCTGTGCATAGCATATTGTAGGATATCTACGTACCTCCGACAACATGACCAGAGAGAAGCTTAGAATGCTCCCGACGTTTAGCAACTCTGTTACTATAGAAGAAATGTTAGCCACAGCAGAGATATTGATTTCCAAATGGGACACAAATACAAGCAGCAAAATGCTCTTTCAGAGCACTGCCGAAGAAGTCCGTATGTACATGGACACAGTCGAAAATCTCCAATGGCTCATGGAACATTTGTCCGCCAGCGGCACCAACTCTGCCGAACTCATCCGGGCGCAGCGATTGATGAAAATATCGATGACCCGTCTGCAGATCGAGTTTCACAAAATTCTGTTATCTAATTGCGAACCCATCAATCCGGACTGCGAGTCGTCGGCCCGGCAATCCTCCTGTTCGAGCACAGAGGACAGCATCACTACCTCCACATCTTCTGACGGCGACGACGACGACAGCAGCCAATTCAGCTCAGACTGTTTGTCAACAAATATAATCTGGGAATTGAACATGGTTCCGTTGGACGCCGTGGTAGATCTGGGAAACATAGCGCAGCGCATGGCCAAGAGTGGGTACGCGAGGGAATGCGTTCGAGTCTTCGTTCTCACTAGAAAATCCGTGGTCGAAGAGAGTTTATACAGTCTGGGCATGGATAAGGCGAGGTTGAACGATGTTCGAAAAATGGAATGGAGACTCCTGGATGATAAGATCAAGAAATGGATATACGCCACCAGAATCGGCATCCGAATTCTGTTCGCCCGAGAGAAGCGGCTGTGCGTCGATGTGTTCGAGGGACTTGATAAGATGAGAGATTCTTGTTTTGCCGAAATCGCCAAGGAGCGCACAGAGAGGCTTCTCGACTTCGCAGAGGCCGTGGCCTCCAAGAGACGGACGCCGGAAAGAATATTCAGGGTGCTCGACCTCTACGAAGCGCTCACGGATCTTATGCCCGACATAGAAGACACGTATTCTCAAGAACTCTGCCGAAGCGTGCACGAGCAGGCCATGTGAAAATTCTATTGCAGTTACTGATTATTAATCTCCTATCTAATACATAGATTAATTAACTCTGAAAATTAATTCTCAGCGAATATCGAAAAATAACACAACTGCAACTTCACCAATAAAACTCACAGAAATAGAGAAGAAAACATTCACAATAAAGAACACAATATTTTTGGACAAATTGTCCGTGGAAAAACCCCGAAGGGAAAACCACTACTGCAGATGAGGAATTATATTAAACTTCAGCAAATTAAGGAATACAAAAACTGCTTGCCTCTTATTGGCAGAGTTCCGGCAATAATCTTCTCCGGAAATTCTTCCCTCAATTTCTCCTGCTGCCCTTGCTAACACTGCAAGACTATTTGCTCTCACTGCAAATTTACTTGCTATCACTGCAAGTCTTTCTCAACTCTATACTTGTGTGTTCTCCAAATGCCCATTGATCCCCTTTTATACTTTTTTCATTGGAAAACCAATGGCTATGATTTAATCTCAATCAATGGCTAAGATTAAATAGACTCTAACAACCCTAACTAACTAGATTCTAGAAGTCTCTAGGGGAATCAATTTATTTAATTACATAATTATCTAGACAACTCAGCCCTTTCTGGAAGTCTCTAGAAAATAATTAAATAATTAAATAAGCACTTCTTGGGAATGGAGACACCTGTCCAAACTACATAAATTAACAGGCCAAAAAGATCCTGGTGCAACTAGGCGAGACAGCCCGGGGAATTTTGATGGAATTTGAGAAGGCCGTTGAGAAGGAGAAATCTAAGGTTCCCATTGCAGGGGGCACTGTGCATCCTCTCACTAGATACGTTATGAATTATCTCTCTTTTCTCTTTGATTACAGGGAAACTTTGGCAAACATAATCACAAACGCACCAGGAGAGCTACCGAAAGCCCTACCCGACAACGAGTGGAATGATCTCTGTTCCCCGCTGTCCGGTCGCCTTGGATGGACCGTCTTCATCCTGCTCTGCAAGCTCGACAAAAAATCCGATCTGTACAAAGACGTGTCCCTGTCGTATCTCTTTCTCATGAGCAACCTTAACTACATAGTAAAGAAAGTGAATGGCTCGGACCTCAAATATATACTGGGGGAGGCGTGGGTGAGAAAGCAGTGGAATAAAGTTAGGCAGTACGCGGTGAAATATGAGAGGACGGCGTGGATGAAGGTGTTGTCGTGTCTAACAGACGAGAAAGTTCCAGAGAATGGCGAAGTTTCGTCCAGGGAGAGTTTGAAAGAGAAATTAAAAGGGTTCAATTCTGCGATGGAAGAGGTGAAGAGAAGGCATGGTGAATGGGTAGTACCTGACGTCAGCATGCGAGAGAAGTTAAGGGTTTCGATTAGTGAGAAGTTGATACCGTCCTACGCTTCGTTTCTTAGCAGATTCAGAAGCCGGTTTGAAAGCGATACGTACATCAAATACACGCCTGAGGAGGTGCAAGATTTTGTCTTGGACATGTTTAAAGGCAGCCCCTCATACGTCGACTGATTTATGAACATTCGCTTTACTTTTTTCTAAAATTAAATTTATGTTAATATATACCTATTTGATGAGGAAGTGTGCTTTAACGTGACCGGGCAACTTACAGTTAAATAATTTAGGTTCAAATAAAAAAAAAAGAAACATGAGGTTGCGTATTACCTTTGAATTCTACACCGCCTATCCTTCCTTCCCCGAGCCCGCAAGCAAAGAATAATACAAAACGAAAAGAGGTTTTTTAATAATGTTATTTAATTATTTGTGGATTAAAAAATATATTATAAATAATATTCTATAAGGAAATGTATTTGCCATATAGATTGATTTTAATATATAATAAAAAATTGTTTTAGCTCATCAAAACTATCAATTGTTTCTATATTAATAAAATTATGAATTGTTTAGTTGATTGTAAGTGTGAAACTTACAAAAAATTAAAAAGGTAAAATTGAAAGGACATTCTATAAGTATTAATAATAATAATAATAATATTATTTTATTGTAATAGTTCAATTTTTTTAGAGATTTAAAAGGGGGAAATTGATTTGTAATTTTTCTGATTGATATAAAGAGACTAACCCCTAATTTATTTGATTGTTTTTACAATGAGTTTTTATTCTTTTAATATGTATATTTAGTCACCAACTTAATTTCAATATTTTACGCTGAAGGCGTATCCTATATGAACATGTCTAAACTAAAATGTGTAATCAACGGTTCATTGCTTTTTGGAGATGATCAAAGCGATCGCGGCCATTAACTTTTCGCTGCTATTTTTTTGTCTCGTTTTATTTTATTTTAATGCCACCGCATACAGAATTTTCTGACTCTCTCTGTTGCATCGTACACAACTTGTATTCTATGACTGTCCCTATGTGAGCTTCACCGAGCTCATTTTGTCATCGACAGTGTGCATTCGGAGAGAAGGCGTGCAAGACGATCTAAATGATCGTGACCGTTCCTCCAGTTTGGTCGCCATTGAGATTAGGCTTCAGTCATCGCCTCCACTCTCAAAAGAGCGTCATTCGTCTTCAGACTCTGCAAAGTTATCATGCTTTTCTTGCATTGGCCAGCAGATGAAAGCCATTGCACAGCTTCGCCATAAACTCCCCCTCCCCTAATTTCTCCTCCATTACTCAATATTTTCCACACTCTTTGAGATTTTCTCCATTATTCAAATTCCCTAAAGATCTTTTTGTCCTGCCACAAAATCTACTTTTTTAGTGCTTTTTCTTTAAATATTTATGCAGAGGCATTACAGGCCTTAAATTCCTACACGGTGAAGAGAAGACATCGATCATCGTACAATCAAAAGATTTTTCCACTCATATTCAATTATTGTAGACCTACATTTCTAAGAAAAGCCCTTTGTTGTTGATCTTGTCCTCTCGACTACTCTGTTGCTGGCTTCGGTGCCTCTGCCCTTGTCTATCTCCCAAATGGCTCTGCCTTCACTGCCCGGATTTAGAACTGTTCGCTCTAAACCTTTATATGCATCCTCAACTGCATCCACCCCTACTACTGTTTAATAATTGTTCAAGACTGCTGCCTGTGCCGCTGGGTAAACAAATCCACTCCCATATAAATGACAAAAATTTAGAGCTTGCCACATGTTAACCTCTACAAAATACACAAGGCATGTAAAGTGTTCGACATAATAGCTCACAAAAATGTGGTTTCATGGATTGCAATGATTACCGGATATGAAACTTTTAAGCAAATATAATTGCCATGTGTAAAGCCAAACTCCACGACCTTTGCCACCGTTCTCCCAGCTTGTGGCAAAATGGGAGCTTTCAACGAGGGTATGGACATCCATCAAATTATAATGGAAAGGGAATTTTTGTTTGTTGTTGCAGTGGCAAATGCCCTGATAAATCTGTATGCAAAATGTGGAAGCGTGCACAAGGCACGTTATGTGTTTGAGAAAATATGTCAAAAACATATATAGAATTTGACTAAGATGTTTAGCTTAGCTATTATGCTTTCATCATGGAAGTAACACCATCAATATCAATTCTAAATTTTAAGTTTCGGCCATAAATTAAGTCCTTGGGTTAATTTTTAAATATCAAAAAGCAGATCAAGGCAGATTGAAAGATGATTCAAAACAAACAGGGAAAAGATCTTGTGGGATAGGAGGAGTTGTGATTTCAATTAGAGTGATTACTCTACACTATAAAATTTCACTGCAATATGAGGTGAATTTCTGAACACTTTTCTGTGGGTTTTGCCTAGATCATATTTAAAATGATGGTCCTCTCTATTAAAGAACATGTTACACATATCACAAAATACTCCCATGCAGAAGCAACAATTAAGCTTCGGCCTAACACTATCATGATGGTCCTCACTACTAGAGAACATGTTACACATATCACAAAATATTCCCATTCAGAAGCAACAATCAAGACCCTAAAAGATATTTTACACTAGAGTTCACATGTGAACTTAGAGGATAAGATTTAAATCTAGCCATGAGCAAAAGGATCTCCACTTACCCAAAAGTTCATGCCATTCTACCCGTTCAACACCTTCATAGGCAATGATCAGTGTAACTCAACACTAACATCATCTTTGCTTTCCCTTAGCAAAGTTACATCCAAAGATTCAAAAATAGAAGAATAATAACTCAAGGTTTCCATGAACCTAAGAAAGAAAGGTGCAGTATTAATATTTGCTTCCTGCACCACTAGTGTTACCACATTTGGAGCCAAACCTTTGACCATCCTTAAAATTCGGTCACGTTGATTACTTGTGCTTACACTCTCATTGGGCTTATGATGAAGTTGTAAACTTCATCAAGTTTATAGCCAATGCTTCCCCAGGTTGACAATCAAGCATACCAGTATAAACATCTGCTCCAAATATGGGTAGAGCATGAAATTCGAAAGGAACTTGACAGGTCTCAACAAGCTTTGATAATCTCTTACCAACCAACCACAATCCTTTACCACAACCATATTGTAACAAAAAAAAAATCCTAAGTTCAAAAAAAAACCTTACCTAATCGGATTTGCAAACCCCTATTTTATTTCCTATGTGAAGACAAATTTTCCCTGTGGAGCTATCAAACAAAATAAGCATAAAAAAGCTTCAATTAAAGACTTGAATAAAAGAGTGAAGGAAATTGGTGATGGAAATAAGGAGAAAAGATGCATGGGTCTCCCAGTTTGTAGAACCAGTGATGATCTGCAGTTTACATATATTTCCATCGTTATTCTCCCTGCAACCATACTTTTCTCAGCTTAACTACAAGAGCAAACACTAATATAAAATTATACACTCAGTTATCAAAATTCACAATCTACTAAATTCCAGTGGAGACGTGTGTACAATAAGATTTGCTATATATTGCTTTTAAATGGTAGTGGATAGCATTTACATAGCACTACTAGAGGTTCCATCACACGAAACCTATTGTCTGCTAGAGGTTTCATCACACAAAATCTACCATCTACTAGAGGTTCCATCACACGAAATCTACCCGCAATCAATGCTAGCAGAGAAAGAAACGTTGACATTGATTTCTACGATTCAAAGGACAAAAAAATAGACAGGAAAGCAATCGATGACTGCTAATGATCAGATTTTCAACCACCCCTTGTTGCTTTTAAGTCGTTGATGGACAAATTGAGCTCTGAAAGCTCAAACTGCTAATGATCAGACTGTCAACCACCCCCTATTGTTGCTTTTAAGCTGTTGATGGATAATTTGAGCTCTATAATCAACTCTCCTTCCTTCACTTGATGATTACCAACAACTTTTGCACATTCGATGAGTAAACACTTTACATCCCCTATGGTTTCTCCAACACATCAACTTGGTTTTTTTACCAAGGAGCATTTTTGGACGAACAAAACTCATCTTGTGATTCTACTTCATCCAATCTTTCTACTTTAATACATTGATTCTCATTAACTGGTTGTTGGTGCAATATTTTTAGGATCATTACTTTCAGACCCCAATAATGCAATAGACAGTTGATCGAATAGGTGAGTCAAATTCATTGGTCGATCGCCACTATGGTGTCCTCTTATCTTGGGCAACTGTACTCTCTACAAATTAGAAACATTAAGAATCCCAAGAATATGTTTGTGAAGTTTCTAGCGAAATTGGGCTTGTAACAATTGATTTTGAATCCTTTTTAGATATTTGTTGATTCTATTCTTTAGAAATTCAAAAGAAAAGGGGGTTAGGTGCAATAAACTTTTAGTGGAAAGATTGAAAATTACCATTTTGTAACTAAAAAGCTCACAAAGCATATTCATAGCTCTCTTCATATATGGATATGGTGCAAAAACTTAATAATAAAATATTTCATAGCTCTCTTCATAGAAACATAGATTTTAAATTGTTTGGACATCCATTCTTGAATCAAAGCTTGCTCATTTTTTAGTATATTATGTATTAGGATCTTTTCATTATATCTAAGATTGATCCACCTAAGAATTGTAAGTCCTCACTTTTTTGTGGATAATAGGAAACTCTCAATCATCTTTTCTAATTTTGCACTAGGACCTAGCCTACTTGGGATTGGATCCATTACTTCTTTAAGTCTTTTAGATCATAGCCTTTTTTCTTCAAATATGATTATTTTAGGGGATTGACTCAAGCTTCTTACTAAATCCACCCAAATATACACTATTTTCCACTTATAACTTTTATTTGACATTTGGACAGACAAAAAATTATCTCTTTTTTTAGAGCTTATGTTGGTATTCACTTCTCTATGCATATTAAGTCAATGATTTAATCCAATTTTCTCTCCCTCTTCTCCCCTTTATCTCTCCCTCTTTCTATTGCTATCTCTTCCTCTCTCTCCATTAAATCCCTAAATTAATTAATATCTTCATGATTCATAGATTTTCTTTCAATTATGTTTAGATCACTTAAAGCTATCACTTCTCCATTGGCCTACCAATTGACCTCATGTAATACACAAATATATGCAAACAAAAATAGACCAATTTTTTCCCTAATTGAACCCCCACACCTCTTCGGCGTACCCATTACACACCAAGGTGCAATTGCTAGTTGTAATCTTTTCAAAATTTCAAAATATAGCTAATTTCACAATTTTATGCTAAAATATGTTTTAAATAAAAAACCGCTCAACAAAAATCTAGTCAATTATATTAAAAATTAAATAATATTTTATCCTTGTCAATGGTTTGAGAATGTATATACATGTATGAATGTGTATGTTTAACAAAATAAAATAAATTTATACTTTCACCTTATTCATAATCGTTATGAAGAAAAATATTTATATTTATTTAATAACCAATGAATCCTACCAACATCAATATCCATAATCTCTTGAAAAAATATATATATTTTTTAAATTATAAAATATATAATTTTACTTTAAATGTACAAATACAACTATTAAAAAATACATCCAACATATTATGAAAGAGAAAAATACATAATAAAAATTTGAAACATAAATTCTAAACATCTAAAAACTATTATTGACATAAATTTAAAATAATACATAAAACCTTAATTCTATCATTTTTATCTTACATAACCTCTTTTATATAAATATTTAATACATATTCCTATTCTCTAATGCAATGAAGGTGGAGCTCTTAATTACTTATTAATGTAATGATGATAATTATTACCCATTTGTTTTAATCTCATACCATAGTGTGGAAAGAAACTATAATTCCAAATGATTTTGACAATTTTCAGCTCAACCTTAAAATGATGTTGGATACGTTTCAAACCAAGAGTACTCTACTAAGAATAAGAATGGCAATGCCATTGTTGTTTCGTGTATTTGGTCCATTACATTAATTCTATGCATGCATATATATGTAGGAAAGAATAAAAAGCAGTATAACATGCGTGAAGGAAAACCTAGATTCAATTTTGTTGGTTTTCAGAATAGTATGCCTCTCCCTTCAAGCTTGATTAGCTTATAAAATTTTGATATAGTGTTATCAATAGTTGTATATTTCAAGAAGTCATTTGTATCATAGAATTTTGTATGCTTCCATGAAATATTTCAACTTTACTGTGAAATTTTATTCAAATCGATCAAGATTATTAGGTTTGATTAAAAGTTATATTAGAGAAATAATAATTCATATGTTCACACATAAGTTGACTGATAATGTGTATTTTGACATATAAGTTTCAATAAAAAAAAATTTTGGGATGTTCATAGACAATTCAATGATGATATAGTTATCGTGATTATATAATTGATGTCAAAAATCTCAAACAATAGATTTAAGATATTAACCCACTTATATAGTGGTTTTGGAATTTCTAGAAACAATATTTTACTATTTAAAAAATTGTGCAATTCTTATTTAAGTTCACAACTACTAGGGTCATTCCCCTATCTCAATAAATTTATAAAAATAAAATATTATTATTTATAGTTGTGAAGGAAAATAACTTTTTTAACAAATTAGTCTAGGCTAATCAAATGAAATGCATACACATAAGTGTAAATTAATTTAACAATGAATAAAATTTATGAGAGTAGATAATCTAGAATCAAATGGTAGTTTAAGAAATTAAATATAATAGAAAATAATATTTAGCTTCAAGAATGATGTGAACAAATAAATTTGACAAAGTGTATAATTTGATTGTTTATTTACAAAAATTAGTCTTTCAGATGCGTCCTCAATTTAGAATGTTGTGCATTGAACTTGTCACTTTTTCTTGCTTGCATTTGTACTTCTATGTCATTTTAATAGCTGTCAATTCATCATATACTTGGAGTTGATTTGATCTAGGTGATATTTGTGTAATTAGATAATGTTTTATTCAATTGATTATTCATCCTTCTCTAAGTGTTAAGGGATGGAGGCATATAAAAATATCTTAAGGAAGTTGCTAGATCACTAGGGAACAAATCATCCAAAGTCAAACCCTAGGAAAGTCTAGTTTTTAATGGTAATTTTGTATATTGGTTGGTGACATGCAAGGGTGTGTTTAGGTGGAAAATAGGGTTCATCAAAGTGAAATGAATCAAGATAATGAACCACTATGTTTTCCCACACTAAACAATGTAATTATGAGAGCCAAAAGATGCAAATAACAACCATAAACTAACCCTAACTATTATAGCAGCTAGGAGGGGAGTTTTGAGAGCTTAAAAAGGTGTGTACCTTGTTGCAAAAAATCTATTTTTAGGGCACAAAGGACTCATTCACCTTTAGTGGCGAATGGGTCCTTGTTAGGGTTTTTAAAAACTAAGATTTGGGTTATTTTCCTTGATGTCTGCACTCTCAGATCCTCATTTGTTAGCTCCCAAAAACCTTTGATAAATTTTGTAGCTTCAATTCTTTGTTCTTGCACTATGAAGGTCAATCTTGTAACTTGAAAACTTTGAATTTTTTTCTTTAAACTTCTTCTCCACTTTATCTTCAACCTATAGCTCTACAAAAACACACTCAAGATGAGAAAAAATTGTTGATTATTAGTGAATGGGGGTTTTCCTAAGCCAAACCCCTTGTAGTTAATTAAACCAAATGATGAAATAATGTAATTGAAGCATGAACATGAAAAGATGTAATGTTGATACCTTGGAAGTTTTCTTGGAAGATAAATTTGCAATCTAACATGTAGTGGCCATGAAGAATGTAGGTCTTAATCTCAAGTAAGATGTGAACAATGCTTGCAAGTAGATCTTCAATGCTACATTCACTATCTTAGCTCAACAACATGCATTTCGCACTAAACTCTTTTCATGATGAAATGATCTTGAATTGCTACAATAAACCCTTGATAATCTACCTTGAAATACCTTTGAAAATGCTCTTGAAGTGCTCTATAATGCTCTTGTAAACTTGCTATATCTTGTTAGGAGAAACAATGTGAATCAACACCATATTTATACTAAATCAAGAGATTAACCTTAAAATTAAAACAATTCAAGTTGGCATCAGATTTGGAAACAAACATTATTAAAATCCTACAAGAAAGAAATTCAAAAAGGGGGTTCTCAATAAGGGAGGACCCACTCACCACCTAGAGTGAATGGGTCCTAGCATTGTTTTCCAAGACCTTGCCTTCGAGGAATGAAATTACATCAAAAACCCATGCATAATCTGCAAAGAAAGGGGGTTTTTATAGAGGGAGGACCCATTTTCCACCTAGGGAAAATGGGTCCTAGCACCAATTTCTAAGATGTTAAATTTTCCCAATTAAATGTTATACAATTTGAATTATGGGTTTCGGGATAGATCTTCGATAGGTGTCACAAATAAGGCTTAAATTTGAATTAAAGGGGCTAATTAACTCTAATTAACCACAATTAATTAAGGAAACCCTAGATAAATGTGAAAGTGTGTTACAACACTTTACAACACTTAAAAGAGGGTACAAATTAATTACATTTTATTAAAAACGGGTCCAAGATCAATTTGAATGTGTTACAACACATTACAACATTAAACCTAGGCAAAATTAGGTTAATCCAATGATAATTATTCCAAATATAAACTAAGGAAAAATGGATTCTTTTTCTGTTACTACACTTTTCCCCCACTTTGGTGAGAGGAAGACCCCATGTCAAACTCACACTAAAGTAGACATTCAAGACATTGAAGTATGTAGCAATAAAAAAGATACATAATCATACCCTGCCAAAGGCAAAGAAAAATAAACAAAAAAAGGATCAAACACATTCATTCCAACATGATGTAGAATGAGGATATTTTTCATAACATATGCTACTCACTTTGGGGTGGTGGAACCTTAGTCTTTCCACTAGCTGAGTTGTCCCAAAATATGTATGCTCACTCTAGGGTAGTGGAACCTAAGTCTGTCCACAGGCGAGTTATCCCAATGAGGAGGAAAATGGGAGAATTATATTATCCTCCCATACCAAATCAATGTTATCCTCTTGAAAACTTTGGTAAGGCACCACAATGTAATGCTTTTTGTAATATCATGTAAAATTTTGTTAAAGAGAATTTTGCTTTGTTCATGTAAGGTCTTATTCTTAGGGAGCATTGTGCCTAATATCTCCAAGAGAGGAAAAGTCAAAGGTGTTAGATCATTACTCATGGGATGCATCATTTGTATCATGCCAAGAAGGGGGATCACACACTCTTGGAGGACATCAAACCCAATGACACCACAAAGAAGAGGACACATCACAAGAAAAAAGAAAAATCATGCCATGAATTTTTTTGAAAGATATCATCGATGTATGTCCCCACTTTAAAGTGGTTGGTACACCATTATTGTGAGTAATTTATTTAAAGTATCCAAATGTTTTTCCAAATACATGAGAGCTTTCCATGAAAATCCCTATGCCAAGTCATATGTTTTTGAAATAAGCTGCAACATGAAATAGGAAAGAAGGGTTACTCCCATTGTAAATACATAAGGGATGTATGGATTCAGGGTCAGTATGTCTTTGCTATAATGTTTTCATAGAGCATGGAAATATCATCATTCCCCAAATACTCATAGAACTAGAAGAATGACATAAAGAGAGCAAAAACAGAGGAAAAAACCTTTTGAGTCAACATGGAAGAGACCTAAATGTCTCGACACCTTGCATCATCCCCAAAAGGAAAAAATAAGACAAAAACAATAGATAAAAAAATATATCTTGAGTCAACATGGAAGAGACATGAATGTCTCAATGCCTTGCATCATCCCCAAAATGAAAAAACAAGACAAATGATTATGACATATAGACGAATGTAGGTACATATAGATGAATACACAAAGAGAGAGAGAGAGAAACATGAAACAAAACAACATGGGGGATCACATTACACACATGCAATCACATAAAGAAAACATGAAAATGCAAAATACTAGTTAGGCACATGTACGTCAATGTAAAGTAGGTCGTTTGTATCCCAATCTCAGTCGATATAAATGGAAGGCGGTCAACTATATAAAGGGAAAAGAGCAAGTGTGAAACTAGGGGAATCTCTAGGTTCAACACTCTTTTTAGGAGATTTGTCATTTTAGTTCATAGAAGAAGAAAACAATGTATTCAAATCATCATGTAGTTCTTCATCAATCTTTGTAATGTCAATGGCATCATCAATATTTATCACAACAGGAGGTCGAATGACAATGTCCATGGAATGTTCTTGTTTATGTTGTGGTGAGAGTATAGAGTCATCATGCATTCCTTCAGGAAGGTTCATATTTTGATTTTCTATGTTGTTCTTGTCTTCTTTAGTTTGTAATCTATGAGTAATAGCACATTGTCTATGCCTATACTCTCTAGCAGTTCGATTTCATTTCAATCTATTGTCAATTTGTGTTTGTGTCAGATTGGGTTTATCAATCATAGGTTACTTCTCTTCCTTGGGAGGAATAAAAGAAACAACCAGATAGGTTGCTCAATTGCTTTCTCTTTGAATTTGTAAACTTTTTTGACACTAGGAGGGACAACAAGATTTTTTGCGTTATCTTGTGGTCTCTTGTAGGAAATTGTGGGAGGTCTTTCTATAGGTTGCTCTTGTATGTTCAGAAGGGCTTATAGTTTGATCATTGCTTCATCAAGGATAGGTGTTTTAGTTATAGGTTGAGGCATGTTTTGAAGGGATAATTCTGTTATTTTATTTTCCTTGGAATTTTTATATGATTTGAAAAAGAAATCCTCACAAGGCCTAATAGGTTCCATAGGCTCGGGCCAAAATAAATCTAATGAAAAATTCCCTTGGGCCGAGGCAAGGTTAAATCCACTATGATGCAAAGTAAAAATATCATTTCCGAATGGAAACTTTAGACATTTATGCATAAACAAAGGGACTCCATTCATAGAGCGAAGCCATGGATAGCCTAGCTTCACACAAAATTGGTCCAATTGTGGGATGATACAAAATGAGAGAGTTAATGTTTTCGGTCCAACTTTGAAAGGGAGATGATCTATCGAGCCTATCTTAGGGAGAACAAACCCATTATGCATCTTGATCCATGCTTTCAGTTTGTCATATGTTTCTTGATATAGTTCATGCACATATACGAATTCTTCAGTGATCACATTTTCTCCACATGTGGGATCAATTAATATCCCATTAGTGAGCTTATCATTGATTCGGCTAGCTATGTAAAGAGGACCATTAGGTGCACATTTAAGTATGTCATTTTGTGAGAAAGCAATGTTAAGAGGCCTTTTAGTTGAGGCCTTATAAGGTCTAATTTGATAAATTATACTAGATTATCTGTGGGATGTTATTTAATAGTATCCATATTGTCATCATTCGTGTCAACATTCATCACATCATTCTTAGTTTCACTAGCTTTGACAAATGAAATAGTGTGTTTTGGCATGGTATTTGTAAAGATTTTCAAATTTTGATTAGGAGGGGCTACAAATTTATTACCTTGATCATTCACACCTCCAATTTGAAGTTGGTTATTGTTAATAAGGTCTTGCACAAGATGTTTAAGATGCTTACAATATTATATACCATGCCCATTTTGTTTATGGTAATGACAATAAGCATTTTTTTGAGAGACTTTAGGAAATGGTATATTAGGTTGACATTCTCTAATAGGAGGTAAAGTAAGCATGTTCTTGTCAATAAGTTGCATCATGATATATCATGAAGGGTATGAGGCAAAGGAGTGAACTCTCTCTCCCATTCCATGAAAGAAGTTTTTGTCTTGGTAGCAACCACTTGATTATTAGTTTGTTGACTTTTTTGAGGGGAATTCATTTGTAAAAATCCCTTATTATTCTTCTTGAAAGGTTGATAATTGTTCTAGGTTGTTGATTCAAGTTTTTTAGTATGACTAGGGGGATTTTTCACATCACATCCGCAAGTCAAATTCTCATAATCATGAAGGGCTAGACATAACTATGTGAAGGATTGAAATCTCAACATTTCAAGTTTTCTTTAGATTTTATCTTGTATTTTGGCAATAAACATTCATTGTCGGAATCGGGAATATTAATATTTATTTGTGAATATAGTGTTTGGTATCTTGCTATGAAATCAATCACTTTCTAACCTAGGATGCAATGGAAGACTTCAAAATCAGAAAATTGTAATGTTCAATAGGTCAGGTTCACCATTAATGTTTAGGTGGAAAATAAGGTTCATTAAAGTGAAATGAATCAAGATAGTGAACCACTAAGTTTTTCCCACTAAATAATGCAATTATGAGAGCCAAAAGATGCAAATAACAATCATAAATCAATCCTAACTATTATAGCAAGAGTGGAGTTTTGAGAGCTTAAAATGGTGTGTACCTTGTTGCAAGTAGCCTATTTTTAGGGCACAAAGGATTCATTCGCCTTTAGTGGCAAATGGGTCTTTGTTAAGGTTTTTGAAACTAAGATCTGGGTTATTTTCCTTGATGTTTGTACTCTAGGACCCTTGGTTTCCAGCTCCTAAAAAACTGTGCTAAATTCTATAGCTTCAATTCTTCATTCTTACACTATGAAGGTCAATCTTGCAACTTGACAACTTTGACAATTTTTCTCTAAGCTTCTTCTCCACTTGATATTCAACTTGTAAATATAAAAGCACACACTCAAGATGAGAAGCACTATTTGATTGTTAGTGAATAGGGGTTTTCCTAAGTTAAACCCCTTCTAGGTGATTAAACCAAATGATGAAATAATGTAATTGAAGCATGAACATGAAAATATGTAATGTTGATACCTTGGAAGTTGTCTTGGAAGATAAATATGCAATCTAACATGTAGTGGCCATGAAAAATGTAGATTTTAATCTCAAGTAAGATGTGAACAATGCTTGCAAGTATATCTTCAATGCTACATTCATGATATTAGCTCAACAACATTCATGAATGCACTAAACCCTTGTCATGATGAAATGATCTTGAATTACTACAATAAAACCTTGATTTTCTTCCTTGAAATGCCTTTGAACATTCTCTTGAAGTTCTCTATAATGCTCTTGTAAACTTGCCAGATCTTGTTAGGAGAAATAATGTGAACTAACTCCATATTTATACTAAATCAAGAGATTAACCCCAAAATTCAAACAATTGAAGCTGACACTAAATCTAGAATCAAACATTATTAAAATCCTACCATAATGAAATTCAAAAAGGGGGTCCTCATTAAGGGAGGACCCATTCACCACCTAGGGTGAATGGGTCTTGGCACTATTTTCCAGGACCTTTCCTTCGAGGAATGAAAGTACATCAAAAACCCTTGTAGAATCTACAAAGAAAGGAGGGTCCTATAGAGGGAGGACCTATTTGCCACCTAGGGTGAATGGGTCCTAGCACCAATTTCTAGGACCTCAAATTTTCCCAATTAAATGTTATGCAATTTGAATAATGGGTTTTGGGATAGATCTTTAGTAGGTGTCACAAATAAGGCTTAAATTTGAATTAAATGGGCTAATTAACTCTAATTAACCATAATTAATTAAGGAGATCCTAGATAAATTTGAAAGTGTGCTATAATACTTCACATCACTTAAAAGAGGGTACAAATTAAGTACATTTTATTAAAAAGGGGCCCAAGATCAATGTGAATGTGTTACAACACTTTACAACATTAAACCCAGGAAAGATTATGTTAATCCAATGATAATTATTCCCAAAATCAAGGAAAAATGGATACCTTTTTCATTACTATAGGGTGTAACTATCCTATATGATAATTCTAAAGTAAAAAATATTTCTTTTAGCACAAAAAATGATCTATTCATCAAATATTGACCAAGAATAAATACATATAGTATGATCAATTACTTTATCTGACTGGACTAATTCTTGATGGTCCATGTGATTTTGAATAAAAACTAGTATGGTCAAACAATAATGACCAAGTCAATAGGCTAAAACATCTTAATATTTTTAGATATTTTACATCAAATAGAGAACCATTTCATTTCTTGGATCATGATCATGGAGTTATAGATAATGGAAAGCCTCAATTAATTCTAAGCGAAACACCACTATTTTTTTTTTTCTTGCATGTTCAAGTATTCATTCTCAAGTATACTCAGGAACTTCTGTCCAAACGGGAGACTTGTATACCATTTATTCATATTGAATGTGAATTCACTTCATCTATTCATATGGAATAGGAATACATCTATTCATATAATTAGAATAGGAATCCACCTAAACGAGGTAGGAATCTATCATATGATAGGTATGTGCTCTGGCTAGACTCTTGGACTCATCAGGATCATCCAGATTTAGAGTCGCTTCCTTGATGACCACACTTTCTACTAAAAGTGTAACGAGGTCTTCATCCTCAAGGGTATGTAAATTGTAATTCTAAACTTGAAACCCACCTCGGAATTTGGCCTAAGGGCCATGGGGAATCAAGAAATCCATGTGAAATTCTTCAAAGAATAGTTGAATAAAGCTTTAGTTGATTATCCTTTTGAAATTTTTAGACAATCACATTTTCGCTAAACCCCATTCCCAAATGCCTTAGTAGTGGGAGCATCCTTCGTTTCCTAGACTACCTACATACCCTGCTTCCAAATAGGATCAAGGCATAAAATATGTAGTTCTATTTTCTAAACTATGTTTTATTTGAGTTGTTATAAAAGGGTGGGTACACAACCCTTTCTAGAGTTCTTGTTCCCCCGGACAGTTCCCTTGCTGTTGCTACCCTTGAAGGGAAGTATAAATTTAAAAATGGTCTACTTGACTATTGATTGTTTACCTAACAACATTTATCTAACCTATTTCTTATTAATATTCGTCACCCTTGACCCGTTTAAATGATTTCATAATTATCATATGTCGACAACAAAAATAACTTCAAAATCAAATTTACATTGCACCTTAGAAAATCCTACTTTGGTTTTCTAGGTTGACACTAGTGAATTTGATTCATTTCATTTTTATCTTGTTAGGTTATCATTCCAAAGGGGATTTCCCTCCCTTTGGATTTAATTAACCAATGTCCCTTATTTCTCCCTGACAATTTATAGGGATGATGCCACAAATGTCATTATTGCAGCTGTGTTAGGCTATAGATGCAGTAGCTCAAGTGCGACGGTATTACCCGTAAATGTTAGCCAGAGGCACCATTAATACCAACCATTGTTGGTTTTTTTTTCTCTCTTTGATTAGTTTTAAAAGATACGTCTATCACAAATAATATTCATAAGAGAGAAGCTAATGAGAATATAAAATTCATAATGCATTATAATTTGATTAAAGATTAATACCCAACATAACTTAGTGAATAAGCATTGTTCAAGTATAAGTTCCTAAGTACCATTGAATAAATTGATAACTAGACAATACCCATTCATAGAAGTATTACCCTACAACATAATAAAATGAGTTTTTAGGATTAGCTACACATATTATTCTTCCTTTCCTTTTGTGGTTTCTTTCTTCTTATCAAGAACATCACTTAAGTAATAATTTTGAGAAACTTAATAATCTAGATTACATTGTGAATTCATATGTGTCAAAATTTAAAACGTTAGGCACAATGGGATTCCTAATAACATGTTACATGTCTATGGTATTCATCCATATTCAATAAAAATTGAAACTATATGCTATAGCCAATTCCTAACATTACCATATTAATCTAATTTCATTATATATGTAAATATCAAATTAATCTTCTTTCAAAAATTATTGCAAGTACCAATGGATGTCATCGTATGATTAGAGCTATAATATCTTATTTATTCACTAGGAAAAATGATTAACATAAATTTAATGAAATGTACTACAAAATATATAATGAACTGAATCTTAACATGATTTAAATAATGTGTTTAAAGAAACTTTATGGACCACTCCAAATGTACATTTTTCCTTAGAGTAATTTTGACAATTCATGGAGTTATTAGATATATATAGATGACTATATATGAAATATTCATCCTAAGACTCAATCTCGGGGATCTGTTGTAGAATCATGAACTTTGGATAAACATGTATTGGAATTCTAAATTGAGTTTTTATTCATATACTTATGACTTTTTTAAGAGGTTTGGAACAATTATCAATTATTATTTTCACATAGCATTTAACTGGTTATTTTCACTCTTGAAAAAAATACTTGAATTACTAATCCTTTTAACATGAAATACAATTATTCAACCTAATTTTTTTGGAATAAATCCACATCTTAATCATAATGTTTTGATTATTAATGTAAATATTTCAATAAGGATTTACCCTTAAAACCTAAATATTAATAAATGTTCCCACTATTCTAAATATAGAAAGTGATTCATCAAAAAGCCGAGTGGAAATTATCTCTAAATGAATCCAATGCTATATCAAATGGAACTTATGTATTATTTTGTATTCACTAGAAATGTTGATATGAGTTAAAACTAAATGTATAAATTTTAAAATTCCATATACTGCTCCACATAATCATAAATAACTAATTAGTGCTTGTTCATGAGTCAATAAATCAACATTTAATCATTTAACACATTAGATTACAAAACAAAAAAATATGGTACCTAAATATATTGATTTATTTAAACAAACACACTAATTATAGCAGCCAAGCCTACATAAAATTATCCAAAATAGATTTGCATGTTTGTGCCTGAAGATATTTATTTAATTTGCAACAAATTCTTCAAAATAAATACATCAACAAGTATGGTTCTATTGTAAGAAGTTGGAAGCTAAAATTTTAAGTAGTATAATGGCTGAAAACATGATTTATGGCAGCCCCAAATGAGATGCTAGAAAGATCAGATGATACAGTGGTTATTGTAATTTGCACAACACATAATGGAGAGAAATAAATTAAAATATAGTTTTAGAAATAGTTTCAAGTAAGATTGAATATTTAAGTCTGAAATATTTTGCAATATGTAATCCCTAGAGATTTGGTGTGAAAAAAATGGAAAGTGGCTTTATCAGTTAGTTAATTATTCCTAATTCATGTGGGACTGAGATGAATAGTGGATGGCAAATGGCATTTTTATTGTTGTAACTGAAATGTGGTAAATATGCATTGTGATTTAATTTTTACATAGCGACACTGCCAACATAAGAGTATGAGAGCATTTTCAATTTTACTAATCCATTTTCTTTTATATTATTAGGAAATGGTCAATTCTATGCCTCAAATACAAACATTTTAATGAGCTCTACTATGTATGATCTAATATATACAAGCTGCAAACAAAAACTGGCTAATCAATCAAAAGGTTTATGATTTTGTGTAAAGTCATTACTTAGTTTTGCATAGAGATTATTAACATATAGAAATAATAAGTATTGTAACTAAGTTTCATGGAATGCTCAATAACCTACCTGCTGCGCTAAATCCTTGGTTGAGATCTGAGGTGAAAGAAATGCCCAATCAACACATATCCTCTCTGCACAATCAACAATAAACACTCCATTGGGATCTCTCAAGGCACAAAGGCCTACTCATTGGTCTGAAGGTAGAGCACAAGATGTACAAACCAAAGGAAAAAGGCAGAGCACGAAATTGGAGCATACCCAAACATAGGCCAGATACTTGAATTTATAGATAAAGATGTAATAAATTCATTGCCACTGTAGTGTGTGAGTTAAATTTGAAATTTATTTTAGGCAGTTGAGTTAAAATCTAATGTGAGTAATATGGAGGTGAACAAAAGTTGGTTTTGGGTGGCTATGGATGGTGAGATGTGACCTTGCCAATGGATCTGTGTTGACAGAAATTTAATTCACATGTCTGGGCATTTAATCCCAAAGTTGGTGAAAGATCTTTATCATATTTCTTTCTTGTCAATAATTAATGGTTGGATCCATCTCGCACAGATTTTAGGAAACGTGGAGATAATACTTTTTCATGAATATCAAAACGTGATACTGTATTTACCTTAAGTATTAAAGTCTACCAAAATGTGCGGCTGGGAGGAGAGGGGTTGTGACATCCTCCCTCCCTTATTTGTGCATCGCCTCGATGCATATGTTTAATAAGTTTGATATATTAAAAGGAAAGTACTTTAAAATAGGAAAAGAAATATAGTATCTATGTAGTGCCTAAAAGAAGAATGGGGAGGATTGTTGTAGTTCAATTGTATCTTCCCAAGTAGCATTCTCTTCATCATATTGGCCCCATTGTACTTTATTTTGGTCATCCACCCGATTGCGCAATTGGTACTAGTGTCTCCAAGATTTTGTATGGATCTATTGTTATTTTCCTAGGCTCTTCGACCTGTAATGCATTCCAATTCAAAACATGTTTCTCATTAGGTGCAAACTTCTTAAGAAGAGATATATGGAAAACATCATGGATACGACTCAGTTGGGGATGTAGGGCCAATTTGTACGCAACCGGATTTATATTTTCTAGGATTTCAAAAGGTCCCACATAATGGGGTGCCAACTTTTCCTTCTTACTAAAACTTATAGAGCTTTTATATGGCATAACCCTTAAGAAAACCTTTTCACCCACTACAAATTCCCTTTGTGTATTTTTCCTATCTGCATAACTCTTTTGTCTATCAATTGATTCCTTTAACCTCTATCTAATTGCCTCTATCTGATTTTCTATTTCTTTCAACATATCTGGTCCAATTACCACTAGATATCCTCAAGATTATCCTAGCTCAAAGGTGTTCAAAAAGTCCTTCCATAAAGTGATTCAAATGGAGCCATCCTTAGGGAAGTTTTAAAAGAGTTATTGTATGCAAATTCTACTAGTGGAAGATATTCTTGCCACTTAGGCTGTTGGTCCATGCAATACATAGGTAGGAGGTCTTCCACAATCTGATTTGTCCTTTCAGTTTGGCCATCTATTTTAGGGTGATATGATGTACTCAAATTTAATTGTGTCCTTAAAGTTGATTAAAGAGTTGTCCAAAACCTTGAAGTGAACCTAGCATCCTTGTCGGATATGATCTTTTCTAGAATTCCATGTAATCTAATAAATTCCTTCACAAAACGTTTAACCAAACTTGGGGCATCATCTATTAAATTCCTTTCTATGAAGTGAGCAACCTTGGTAAGTTTGTCAATTACCACCATTATTGTGTTATGCCTATAAGGTGTTGTAGGAAATCCCCATATAAAATCCATACTAATGACCTGCCACTTATGATGTGGTATATCATGGCAGTATAATAATCCTGTAGGATGACTATGCTTTGCCTTCACCCTTTGAAATTCAAGACATTTAGCTACATAAAGTAGCATGTCATTCTTCATTCCTTGCCAATAATATAATTTCTTAAGGTTCGAATAGAGTTTTTTTTCCCTTGGATGTCCTAAGTAAGGGGTATTGTGGGCTTCACTTAAAACCAACTCTCTTAACTCTTTAGAGTTTGGAACATATATCCTATTGTTGTATCGAAGAACTTGTCACCATCTAGATGATATCCCTTTATCCTAGGATCAGTTGGATCACTTTCTAAGGTTGATCTAACCTGCTTATACCATGAATCTCCTTTTTGCTCATTTAGCACTTTTTCTCTAAAAGTGGTTTTGAATATTGCAATATTCATCAAGTGCCTCCTACTTAGTTCATCTGCAACCCTATTTTCTTTTCCCTTAATATATTCTATCTCAAAATCATATTCGCTTAGAAATTCTAACCATCTTATTTTTCTAGCATTCAAGTGAGGTTGCGTGAAGTTGTACTTGAGTCCTTGATGGTCAGTTTTTAACTAAAATGGTTTTCCAAAGAGAAAATATCTCCATTTCTAAAGAGCATGTACAATTACTGCAAGTTCCAAATCATGAGGTGCATAGTTTACTTCATGATTTTTCAATTTCCTTGAGTCATATGCTACCAAACCTTCATCCTGAATGAGTACTCCACCTAGGTAGACCTTCAATGGAAGCATCTGTCACAACTATGAAGTTTCTATTTGGTTTTGGAACCTTTAAGATAGGTGCAGTGGTTAATTTTTCCTTCAAATTTTGAAATGCCTTATCACATTGTTCAATCCACAAGAATTTCTTACTCTTTCTTTGTAATGAAGTGATTGGATTTGAAATTTTTTAGAGTCCTTCTATGAATCTCCTATAATATCCTACAAGTCCCATAAAACTTCTTACCTTAGACACATTTTTTGGAATTGGCCATTCCTCTATGGCTTTTATCTTATCTGGATCTACTACAATACCATCTTTTGAGATGATGTGACCTAAGTAATGTATTTTCTTTTTAAAGAATGCACATTTTGATAGTTTCCCATATAGCTTATGTTCTCTCAACCTTTGCAAAAATAACTGAAGATGTGCTAGGTGAACATTCTTCCTCATCTTTAGAATAAATCAAGATATCATATAAGAAGAAAAAAATAAATTTATACAAGTAATCATGGAACACACTATTCATCAAGTTCATAAAGGCAGCTGGAGCATTAGTCACACCAAAAGGTACGACTGTAAACTCATAATGCCCATAACTTGTTCTGAAGGCTATTTTTGGGATATCTTCCTCCCTAATCCTGAGTTGGTGATACCCTAATCAAATATCCATCTTAGAAAACATAGTTTCTCCTTTCATTTGTTCAAAGAGGTCCTCAATGTGTGGTAAATGGTACCTATTCTTTATAGTGACTTTGTTAAGCATTCTATAATCAATACATAGTCTTAAGGTTCTATCTTTCTTTTTAACAAACAAAACTGGTGCTCCCCAAGGGGATGCATTTTGTCTTATGAGACCTTTCCCAAGAAATTCTTCTAACTGCATCTTGAGTTCTACCAATTCTATTGTGTTCATGGGTATGTGCAGGATCATAATGGAAAAAGTAGGCCCTTAAGTGGCAAAAAAATTAGGAAAATTAGAGTTAGGCAACTTGATGTAAAAATTTGAATAAGTTATCTATATTATTTCAAAAATATGTAAGAATAGAATCTATAGAAAATTGAATGTAGTTTCTAAACTACTAGGTTTGCTTAAAAACAAAAATCTAGTTGGTGAAAATTTGAAATTTCAATGCAGTAGTACTTAAATTTCAGGGAAAAAATCAGAAGTAGGTGTCTGTCTGACCACCCTAACCACAATAAAATGATATCTTTTTATAAGATTTTAGATATAAGTAAAGGACTTATGTCCCAATATGATGCATATTTTTTTTTTAAAAATTTCCAAGTAAATAATTAATTATGAATTTTTTATTATAACTTTTAAAAATTATGAAAAACTCGTATGCCTGACCACCTTAACTTGGTCAAAACTTCATGAAATTACTTTTTTTCTTTTTTTAATCCTATAATATGTGAAGCATATAATGTGACGCATGTTTTGGATTCAAAAAATGTGACATTGTTTGAAAGCTATAGATGTTTTTCAATTAGTCTATCAAGTAGTACTTTAGTCGTAATTTGAATAGAAAATGAATAATAATTACTTATTAAATTTAAAGTAAATCATAATTTATATTGGTGGAAAGCTGAGAATCTCCCTTGAAAACCCTTTTTCATTTCATCAAATTTGGGTAAAAAAAAGTCGTCAGCCACATACCCATCATATTGCCACTTTTTGGCCCATCATGATCCTCCACATACCCTCATTTGATAGGGTTCCTTAGACATAGGTTCAACTCTTGGAACTATGTCAATGGAGAAGTCAAATTTTCTTTTTTGGGGTATCCCTAGTAGTTCTTCTGGAAACACATCACTAAAATCTCGAAGGTAAGGAGAATTTTGGAGGGTTGGAATATCCCCTTCTTCATTTTCATCTGTGGTAACCATGTATACTAGAGCTCCCTTTCTCTTCTCTCTTTTCATTTGCATAGATGATATGATTTTCATACTTATAGGTCTATGTTTCCCTTGAATCAAAACCATTTTTCCTACATCTAAACATTTTACCCATTTGTTGTAACAGTCTATATTTGCTTGAAATATTGTTACAAGACTTTACAACACTTCAAAATAGGACTTGTTAATGAATGAAAAGGTGGTTTTTAGGTGAATTGTGTTAAATAGAGTCTAGAAGAATGTAGAAATGTCATACAACACTTCACAACACCTTCAAAAGATGTATTTATTTGAGTTTTAGCACCAAAATAAGCATGTTCAACCAAGATACATCATGAAATAAAAGCAACATAGTTCCAATACTATGAAAAAAGACCTAAAAGACCATGAAAATGATAAGGGTCCATTTTTCAACGACACATTTAGCCCTCACTTTGGTGAGAGAAACTTGCTTCCTCACACTAAAGTAGCCATGAACATTGAGAAGAGGGTTCAAATTCACTTATGTTAGCAAGATGGAATACAACAAACAATGAGGATGATGAAGCCCCCAACACGAAGATCCCATGAAAAATTGAACATAAGGTCAAAGGAACACCCAAGTGTTGAGAGGAATAGAGTGAAAATTTGATCATCAATCCAACTAGTTGTGAAAAGAGATCTAGGCTAATTGTTGGAAAAATAAAGAATGTGTACTCACTTTGGAGCCATAAAACTAGTTGTCTGTGGGGTGAGAAAGCCCAAAAAGAAGTAAGATACATATGCTAGTTGGTATGCACTCATAAACATGAAAAATTAGCTATGGGAAAAGTTATGCCGCTAGTTAGGCTTCCCACTCAACCATGCCAAAGCTATACCCATTCAATAACTTTAACAAGGCACCACAAAGCCAAAGAAAATGCCAATGTTGGTTTAAGTTTCATAAAATAAGTAAAATAGGATGGCACCACAAGAATGCAAGTTGTGTTATGCAAGGTGGCCAAACAAATAAGAAAGCTCCACAGGAATGCAAGTTGTGTTATGCAAGGTGGCCGAATAAGAATGTTATGTGTAATATGTTCAAATGAGTCTTTTTCAATTTATGCAAGGTCAATCACTTAGGGAACATTATGTCTAATGTATCCAAAAGATGACCAATCAAATAATAGTATATTCATAACTTAGGGGATGTCGTGTGTCACATCAAACCACCAAGAGGAATGCAATATGCTAAGATAGATCACACTTATGAAGGACATCACACCTAGTGTCATCCACAAAGTGACAAACACATCACATAAATGACAAGGCTTCACTAAGAATGAAAATGAAATAATGGTAATGTATGCCCCCCACTTTAAAGGAATTTCCACACATCATTTTGTGAGAAATTACTTGAAAGTAGAGAAGAAGAAGAAAGCAACACAGGAGAGCTAACTCAGAAAGCTCTATGCCAAGTCATATGTAACTTCAAAGTTAAGTTGTGTCATGTCAAGGAAAAAGAAAGAAAGGAAGGGAGTTTCCCCCCAAAACAGAATGTACACCAAACACATAAGGGATCTATGGATTTGGGGTTAGTATGTTCATTGTTGTAGTGTTTTGATTTAAAGAGCTCGAAACTATCATCATTCCCCAAAGCACATAGAACTAGAAGAATGACACAACGAGAGTGAAAACAAAGGAAAAAGTCCATTTTGAGTTAACATGGAAGAGACATTGCTTTCTTGATGCTTTGCATCATCCCCAAAAGGAAAACACAAAAAAAAAGTGAAAAGTGAAAAAGGCCTTTTGGTCAACGTGAAGGAAACATTTCTGTCTCAATGCCTTACGCCATCCCCAAAAGGAAAAACACAAGAAAAGACAAAGGAAAAAGAAAAAGAAAAAGAAGGGGGGTTTTTGGGTCAACATGGAAGAGACATAGGGTGTCTCGATGATTTACATCATCCCCAAATGGAAAACACAAAGCAAAAGTGAAAATTTCAACGCACGACAAATAGAAGAATAGAGATACACATAAAAGAGGTGTACAAAGAGAAGGAAACATCAAATACATGATACAGGGGAACACAATACACACATAAAAAGAAATAAGAAAAAGGTAAAAGACAAGCTAGGAAAAGGAAAATCACTCATCTAACAAGTCATCTACCTCCCAATCATTTTCAGTGCAATGCAGAGGTAGTTGACTATCCAAAGGAGGAATCACAAGTGCTGAACTAGGAGTTGTACTAGGTTCTTCACTTGGTGGAGAGGATTTATCATTTAAGTTCATTGTAGATGAAAATAAAGAGTTTAAATCATTGTTTATTTCTTCATCTATTTTAGCAATCGTCCCATCATCATTGTCATCATCAAGATTAATAACGGTGGGAGGATGAAGGGTGATTTCTAAGGATGGATGTATCAAAAGAATTGGTTGTTGAGTATGTTGGTTTTGTTGTGATGGTGGTATAGGACTATTGTATGGTTGCTCACGAGAGGGAAGGTGATCATCTATTACTTTTGTCAAGGGTATAGGTTGATTTTATTTATTGTTTGTTAGGAAAGATTGATGAGCAAGGAGAGGAAGATGACGCCTTCATTCCCTAGCACCACAGTTCTGTTTAATTCAGTTTTGCAATTATTGAGGTGTAAGAGTGGATTGAGTCATCAAGAATAGAGGAAACCGAAGAAGAGAGATCAACCACTTTCCCTTTTTCCTTATATACTTGTTTGGTTTGAGGAGGCTAAGTAGGATTTGTGTCAGGTTCCCTTTTTCATTTGAATGATGGCACTGGGGAAGGGTCTAGAGGGATTTTTTCTAAAGTTGTGTTGGTTTGTTGAATTTCATGTTCAAGTGTAATCATGGCTTCATCTAGGATAAGAGGAGTGGAAGTGAACAGAGATTTATTATGAAGAGATAATTCAACGATCTTTCTAGCTTTAAACTTTTGAGAAGTGATGTAAAAGAAGTCCTTTCGAGGGGTGATAGGTTCGAAGGGTGTAGGACAAAATTTTTCTAAGGAAAATTTACCTTTGGAAGATAAAGGATTAAGTCCACTATGGTGTATGGTGACTACCTCATTGCCATGCAAAATCTTTAAGCACTTGTGAATGACTGATGGGACCGCTTTCATTAAGCAAAGCCAAGGAAGGCCTAGCTGCAAATGAAATTGGTTGCACTGTGGAATAATATAAAAAATTTCCTCCAAAGTCTTAGATCCTATGTTTAAAGGCAGTATTATCGATCCAATCTTAGGGCATGCAAAAACATGATGTGTTTTGATCCATGCAATCAGTGGATTATAGTTATCTTGATATAGATCATGTAATACTAGAAATTATTTTGTGATCACATTCTCACCACAAGCGAGATCTATTAATATCCCATTAGTAGGTTTATCATAGATTCGATCGGCTATGTAGAGAGGACCATCAAGAAGCTTTTGTAGTATGTCTTTAGCAGAAAAAGTAATATCAAGAGATTGAGTGGTTTAGCCCTTGTGAGGGATAATGTCTATAGTAGTGACAAGCGTATCCATAGGACAAGCTTGGGGAATAGGAAGAGATGTATCAAGTTGTTCGTTGTGTGTATCAATATTCATCACGTCAGGCTTGGAAGGTTCATGAGCCTTGATGAATGAGGTAGTATGCTTAGGCATAGGGTTGGTAAAGATTTGGAGATTTTGGTTAGGGGGTGCAACAAACTTATTGCTTTGATCATTAACACCCCTAATGGTCAATTCACTTGAATCATTGAGGTCTTGTTCAAACCAGATGCTTAAGAAACTTGGAATGTTTGGTGTCATGGCCATTTTGATGATGAAAATGACAATAAGCGTTAGGTTTGAAGGTAGGATGTAGGGGTTGATTAGGATCAAGTGATCAAACATGTGGTAAGGTAAGCATGCATTTTTTGATGAGTTGGTTCATTGTCTGATGGCAAGTGTTAGGTAAAGGTGTGAAATGTCTATTTGGATCACCATAGTGAGAAGGCATGGCTATTTTAGAGGTGACCATTGAATTTTGAAATGGTGAAGTTGGTTGTGGTTGGGGTGAAGGAGGTGAACTAAATTGTAAGAAACCTCGGTTAGGATTGTGGAAAGTTTGTGTGTTGTTTTGGTGTTGATTGTTATTTTCAGCTTTGTCAATTCAGCTAGAAGTGGATTTTGACTCATGACTTGAAACCAAATTTTGATACTCACTTAAGGTTGTGCAAAAATGCATGAATGAAGGGAATTTCATCATTGTAAGCTTATCTTGAAGGTTAGTGTGCAAATTCTCAATAAACATCTTCAACAAATGTGCATCTAGAATTCAGACATCAACTTGAGCATATAAGGACTAGTAACAAGAGATGAAGGGTATGTGAATGATCATCATGGAAAACACAGGCCCTTAAGTGGCAAAAAATTTATAAAAATTAGAGTTAGGAAACTTGACATAAAAATTTGAATAAGTTATCTATATTATTTCAAAAATATGTAAGCACAAAATTTGTAGAAAATTGAATGTAGTTTTTAAACTACTAGGTTTATTTTTATTTTTTAAATCTATTTGGTGTAAATTGAAATTTCAATGTAGTAGTACTTAAATTTCAGGGAAAAAAAAGAAGTAGGTGTCTGTCTCACCCCCCTAACCACAATAAAATGATAATATTTTTTTATAAGATTTTAGATATAAGTAGAGAACTCATGTTCAAATGTGATGCATATTTTTTGTAATTATTTTACAAGTAAATAATTAATTATGAATTTTTTATTACAACTTTTAAAAAATATAAAAACTCGTATGCCTAACCACCTTAACTTGGTCAAAACTTCATGAGATTCTTTTTTTTTTTTAAATTATAGTATGTGAAACATGTTTTGGATTCAGAAAATGTGATACTATTTGAAAGCTATAGATTTTTTTTAATTAGCCTATTAATCAGGACTTTAGTCATAATTTAAATAGAAAATGAATAAAAATTATTTATTAAATTCAAAATAAAGCATAATTTATATCGGTGGAAAGCTGAGAATCTCCTTTAAAAACCCTTTTCATTTCATCAATTATGGGTTAAATTTTTTTTGTCAACCACATACCCTACACATACCCATCATATTGCCACTTTTTGGCCCATTATGATCCTGCGCATACCCTGAAATTGATTACTTATTCGTCAATGTTTTTTCTACATCGCATAAGGTCAGCCATTGTCTTTTTAGGTGTCATGTGCACTTGAAAGTGATTAATGAAATCTTTTTCCAATTCATTAAATGAATGGATGGAATGATTAGGTAAGTTGGATAACCTTTCTAAGGCAATATCTTTCAAAGTCCTTTGAAAGAGTTTTGCTAAAATTTTATCATCAAGGAAAAAATCACAATACAAGGTGGTAAAAGCATTGACATGGTTTATAGGATCTCCTTTTCCTCCATATTTCTCAAACCTCAACATTTCTATTCCTTGTGGCATCAGGGCATGTAATATTTTTAATGATAAAGGGCTACTACGAACAAGATATGTGGTTGGAATAGTTTGGGCTTGACTAATGGTGGCAAGTTGGTGTTGCATGGATGAAATAGTGTTAAGGAGTTGTGTCATGAAGGGATTAAGGTAATGTAGTTGAGATGGAAGTGAAAATGGAGATGGAGTGTAGGTGATGTTAGGGGAAGTGGAAGGAATAGTAAGGGGTGGGAAAGTGGTGGAAGAAGGTTGCGATGCCACAAAAGGAGTAGGAATGCTAGTGGAAATTGGGAAAGAAGTAGCAACATAATTGGATTGATGTAGAGTTGTATGGACTTGCAGATTGGTATAAGTTGGTATGGAAGCTATGGTTGAAGGGGGAGGAACTTGAGATGGTCCTTGGGTGACAGGAGTGTTTGTTGATGGATTATTGGAAGAGGCATGTTTATTGTAAATCTTGGCTATTTTTTTTAGCACTTGCAAGCCATCATCACTTTCAATTAAGCGATGAAGGTTCTCAATAGCAGGTATAGCAATGGTGGACATATTTTCAAGGGACAAGTCTTGTTGTAAATGTGCAAAGTCCTCATGAATGTTAATAACCTTTTCTTGTAGGAGAGACTTGTTTTGATTGTAAACATGCATGGGATGAAAAGGGGAAGGCATGGAAGTGGTATTTTTAGGGCCTAATACACCATTATCCATACTAGGAGTAGGAACTCATGAAATCCCAAGGTCCACAACGAAAGTGCTATCGCAGGATGCCATGAGTCTAGAACTTCTTCTCACTAAAGAATTATCAATGTGTTACCAAACACTCATGCAAGTACCACAAGGGAAGGGTGAATGGGAATGCAAGCTAATCTAAGAATGTAAAATGTGAATAACAAGAAATCTGCTAACTATAATAGATGTGCAAATAAAAAAAATAGAAATGCAGGAAAATGCCATAAATAATACAAAATTAATGTCTAAAATATGCAGAGGGACTGATTCGCCCTGGGTGGTGAATGAGTCCCATAATAGAATTATTTTGTATTTTTCATAATTTTAAGAATGATTTAAATGCCTTTCACAATGAAAATACATACATAGAATGAAAAATTTTAGTTTTTTCAATGAAATTGAATGCAAGAATGAAAACTAAATGAGTTTTTCACTAATGCACATTGAAAGATCCTATAATGCAATAACCAATCAATGTACTAATTGAATGTCAATGCAAATGAGAACTAGGATGCAAGATATGAATGCATTCAGAAGTTTAAAAATGTTCAAGAGTCGGGTTCACCAAAATGTGACATAGATTTTAGGAACCCAAAATTCTAGGCTCTCTTCCTAAGATTTTTCACCTAGAAAGAGAGAGATTTGGTTCCTAAAATACATGCACAAAATTAGGATGTATGCAATGTGATATGATGTAAATGAACTAATCTAAATGCAATTGACTGATTAAAGTGATCTAAAATGAATGTTAAAGTGCATTGTAAGCTATGTTTGAAAACACTTTGTGATATGCAAACAACTATGAAAGATGAAGAAATTGAAAGAAATATGCAGAACAAAAGGTACTGGGTCAAATCTAAGTGCACTTGGATGTTGTATGAGCTTTCTGATGTATCTGGGATGCTGATGAATTTTTTTGATTTCATGGGGAAATTCAGTCCTCCTATTGAAAATGTGTCAACTGATTTTTGACACCCAGGAATTGATTTCTAACAAAATGCATATTTTTAGATTTCAGGTGGGACTCATTCACCAAGGGTGTTGAATCAGTCCTCCCCAAGATTTCTGGAAATCAAGAGACAACACTGCTACTCCAGATTTAACAATGTCTAAATATTAGGTTGTCGGGGTCAATTCTATAGAAAATAGATAGAAAACACTCAAAATGCTTGAAAATATGATGAGTTGAATTGAATTTCACTTTTTAAAACCTTTAAACCTGTTAAATCTACAAAACAAAGCTGCAAATATGCATGCACAAAGGGTAAAAATGTTGGGGGTTAGTGAATAGGGGTTTTCCTTGGTCAAACCCCACTTTGGTAATCAAACCCAATAGAAATTAATGAAATGTAAGGGAAATGATAAATGAATAACATGCAAGTATTACAATCTTACCAAATCCTTGAATATGCAAACTTGAAGTGATGTCAATGACTGCTCCAAAGTGCTTGAAGATTGCTTGAATGACTTGGATCTTGAATGCTTGAATGAGGAGATTTCTTGAATGTGTTAGGAGATGTAAAATGAGGTTAAAATCACATATTTATACAAATCTTGTTCCTTACTATCTGTTCATACCTCATCATAGGCTGACATGAAGTGAATTTGAGTAAAATCCTAAAAGAAATTTTGAAATATTTTTTGAATTTGAGGCCAAGGGGGACTCATTTTCCACCCTTGGTGAATGAGTTCCACCTAGGACCCAAAACCAAGTATCAGGAATAATGTTGTGTTTAATGTTGTTTGTCAGGATAGGACCCAAAAATACACTTAATATAAGGATATGAGGGCATGAAGAGACAAAATAAAGCATGTGATGGGTGTAAATAGTGAAAATATGCCTAGAAAAGTGTGAAATATTGTTACAAGACTTTACAACACTTCAAAATAGGACTTGTTAATGAATGAAAAGGTGGTTTTTAGGTGAATTGCATTAAATAGAGTCTAGAAGAATGTAGAAATGTCTTACAACACTTCACAACACCTTCACAAGACATCGTTCTTTAAGTTTTAGCACCAAAATAAGCATGTTCAAGCCAAGATACATAATGAAATCAAAGCAAGTACATAGTTCCAACACTATGAAACAAGACCTAAAAGACAATGAAAATGACAAGGGTCCATTTTTCAATGACACGCTACCTTTGTACTAAAGTTAGGAAATTGTATTTCTGCATAAGATAGACACTAGTTCACCTCTTTAACTGCCATATCCCCATACTGGATTGTCCATGATGATTCCATATAATTAACTTTAAATAAAAAATTTCTTACGAATTAAGGAGAAATAAAACATTCAAATGATCTACATCTATTAGAATTGAGACTTGTTTCCCAAAAAAGTGTACCTATAGTCTCTATGGGCACATTCTGGGATTGAGTGCGTCAATTTCTTATTGTTGCATGAATCCTTTGTGGAGGTCCCCTCTGAGGTTGACTTTCTCTCATATAACCTTACATCCTTAGACATTCTCTAGCAAAATGATTCCCTCCACGCATGAAACATCCACCTAGTGGTCCTTGTTGCATTGGATTTTTAGGCTGGTTATTGCTTGCTTCATTGATCCTTGGTTGATTTGTTGGCCCGTTATAGGTCCTTGGTTCATTTTTGTTGAAGTTGTTTCTATTAGCATTATTCCCATTGTACCTCTGATTATGATTTGGAGGTGGTTTTCTTTCTGATGAATTATTCCTTAGGCTCTTGTTGAAGTTTTGATTCCTTTCGAATTCTTGTTTCCTCTTGAAATTATTACTCCTGAAAGATTGTGTTATTGAAGTTAAAACTTGTAACTTTCTCTCTTGCTTCAAGGATTTCTCTAGCACTTCATCCATACCTTCTAGTCCATGGATGTCAACCCCTACCCCTATGTTGGTATTTAATCCCAAAATGAATTTCCTAGTTTGGATCTTTTCATCTTATTGATATATTGGCACATATTTTAGTAGTTTTGAAAACCTATCCCAGTATTATTGAACTGTTAGAGATCCTTGTCGAAGATTGTGAAACATAGTCATCTTCTCATCGAAAAACAATTAAGGTATCCACCTTTAAGGAAAGTTTTGAACAAATTGTTCCCATGATATATTTTCCTTGGTGTACTTATTTTGTTCCTTCACATTAGTCCACCAGCTAGCTACTTCACCAATAAGTTGGTAGGACTCCCATAAGACCTTAGTAGTTTCATTGAAGCCCCTCAACTCAAAGTACTTTTCCATTTTATTAAGCCAATTTTCTACCACTTCTCCTAGTTGTTTCCCATCAAATTTTGGAGGGGTGATTTTCTTCAAGTCCTTAGTGAATTCCAAAATAGGATTTTCCCTCCTAGGTGAAATAAAATTCATTATCTTCTACTCTGGATTATCTCCTTCAGGAGGGTTTTCAATCTTAGGTTCAACTATGTTTTCGATATTGTCTTGTCTTGTTTGAAGTTCTTGTATCGTTTTCTCCAAAGAGTTGATCTTATTTCTCTATTCAATTAGCAGTTCTATTATTGCTTCAATCCCATCCTTATTCCTTCCTTGATCCTATGGTTCATCATCATTGTTCCCCTTTGGCCTTTAGCTGACGCTAGCTCTAGTTGCTCTTCCCCTTGGCATTTAGAATTCTTGTATAATTATTCTCATGTTAGTATTATTCTAAGGTTTGAGGAAGGATATTTCTTTCAAATAACTTTTAAATATATATATATATATATATATATATATTTCAATCACACAAGTCATAGTAAGCTCAAGGCCTAGCTATTGAATCTTGTTTTGATACCACATGTAAAGCCTCAATTAATTCTAACCGAAACACCACTATTTTTTTTCATTTCTTGCATGTTCAAGTATTCATTCTCAAGTATACTCAATAACTTCTATCCATACGAGATAGGTATACCATCTATTCATACATAATAAAAATTCACTTCATCATTCATATGGAATAGGAATACATCTATTCATATAATTAGAATAGGCATCCACCTAAATGAGGTAGGCATCTATCATATGATAGGTATGTGCTCTAGCCAGAGTCTTGGACTCATCGAGATCATTTGGATCTTGACTTGCTTCCCTAATGACCACACTTTCTACTAAAAGTGTACCAAGGTCGTTGTCCTTAGGGGTATGTAACTTGTAATTCTAAGCTTGAAACCCACCTCAAAATTTGGCCTACTTGACCATTGTTTGTTTACCTAACATCATTCATCTAACCTATTTCTTATTAATATTCGTCACCCTTGACCCATTTAAATGATTTCATAATTAGCATATGTTGACAAAAAGAATAACTTCAAAATCAAATTTACATTGCACCTTAGAAAATCCTACTTTGGTTTTCTAGATTGACACTAGCAGATTTGATTCATTTCATTTTTATCTTGTTAGGTTATCGTTCCAAAGGGGATTTCCCTCCATTTGGATTTAATTAAACAATGTCCCTTATTTCTCCTCGGTGATTTATCAGGATGATGCCATAAACACCATTATTGTAGTTGTGTTAGGCTATAGATGCAGTAGCTCAAGCGTAATGACATTACCCGTAAACGTGAGCTAGGGGCACCGTTAATACCGAATGTTGTTGGTTATGTTTTCTCTCTTTGATTAGTTTTCAAATATACATCTATAACAAATAATATTTATAAGAGAGAAGCTCATAAGAATCTAAAATTCATAATGCATTATAATTTTATTAAAGATTAATACCCAAGATAATTTAGTAAATAAGCATTATTCAAGTATAAGTTCCTAAGAACCATTGAATAAATTGATAACTAGACAATATCCATTCATAGAAGTATTACCCTACAACATAATAAAATGAGTTTTTAGGATTAGCTACACACATTATTCCTCCTCTCCTTTGGTGGTTTCTTTTGTCTTATCAAGAACATGGCTTAAGGAATATTTTTTGAGAAACTTAATAATCTAGATTACATTGTGAATTCATATGTGTCAAAATTCAAAACGTTAGGCACAATGGGATTCCTAATAACATGTTACATGTCTAGGGTATTCATCCATATTCAATAACAATTGAAACTATATGCTATATAGCCAATTCCTAACATTACCATATTAATCTAATTCCATTATATCTGTAAATATCACATTAATCTACATTCATGACTTATTACAAGTACCAATGCACGTCATCATATGATTAGAGCTATAATATCTTATTTATTCACTAGGAAAAATTATTAACATAAATTTAATGAAATTTCCTACCAAATATATAATGAACTAAATCTTAACATGATTTAAATAATGTGTTTAAAGAAACTTTATGGACCACTCCAAATGTACATTTTTCCTTAGAGTAATTTTGACAATTCATGGAGTTATTATATTTATATAGATGACTATATATGAAATATTCATCCTAAGACTCAATCTGAGGGATATGTTGTAGAATCATGAAGTTTAGATAAACATGTATTGGAATTCTAAATGGAGATTTTATTCATATACTTATGACTTTTTTAAGAGGTTTGGAACAATTATCAATTATTATTTTCTCATAGAATTTAACTAGTTATTTTCACTCTTGAAGACAAGACTTGAATTACTAATCCTTTTCACATGAAATACAATTATTCATCCTAATGTTTTTGGAATAAATCCACATCTTAATCATAATTTTTTTATTATTAATGTAAATATTTCAATAAGAATTTACCCTTAAAATCTAAATATTAATAAATGTTCCCACTATTCTAAATATAGAAAGTGATTCATCAAAAAGTCGAGTGGAAATTATCTCTAAATGAATCTAGTGCTATAGCAAATGGAACTTATGTATTATTTTGTATTTGTTGGAAATTTTGATACGAGTTAAAACTAAATGTAAAAATTTGAAAATTCCATATACAACTCCACATAATCATAAATAATTTATTAGTGCTTGTTCATGAGTCAATAAATCATCATTTAATTATTTAACACATTAAATTACAAAATAAAAAATATGGTACCTAAATATATTGATTTATTTCGACAAACACACTAATTATATCATCCAAACCTACATAAAATTATCCAAAACAAATTTGCATGTTTGTGCCTGAAGATATTTATTTAATTTGCAGCAAATTTTTCAAAATAAATACATCAACAAGTATGGTGCTATTGTAAGAAGATGGAAACTAAACTTTTAAGTAGTATAATGGCTGGAAACATGATTTATGGCAGCCCCAAATGAGATGCTAAAAAGATCAAATGATATAGTGGTTATTGTAATTTGCACAACACATACTGGAGAGAAATAAGCTTAAATTTATTTTCAGAAATGGTTTCAAGTAAGATTGAATATGAGTATGAAATATTTTGCAATATTTAATACTTAGAGATTTGGTGTGCAACAAATGGAAAGTGACTTTATCAGTTAGTTAATTCTTCCTAATGTCCATGGGACTGAGATGACTTGTGGATGGCAAATGGCATTTTTATTGATGTAACTGAAATGTGGTAAATATGCATTGTGATTTAATTTTTACACAATGACACTGCCAACGTAAGAGTATGAGAGCATTTTCAATTTTACTAATCCATTTTTTTTACATTATTAGGAAATGGTCAGTTGTATATCTGAAATACAAACAGTTTAATGAGCATTACTATGTATGATCTAATATATACAAGCTAAAAAACAAATTGGCCAATCAATCAAAACAAATTGGCCAATCAATCAAAAGGTTTATGATTTTGTGTAAAATCATTAATTAGTTTTGCACATAGATTATTAACATCTGGAAATAATAAGTATTGTAACTAAGTTTCATGGAATGCTCAGTAACCTACCTATTGTGCTAAATCCTTGGTTGAGATCTGAGGTGAAAGAAATGCCCAATCAACACATATCCTCTCTGCACAATCAACAACAAAAACTCCTTTGGGATCTCTCAAGGCACAAATGCCTTCTCATTGGTCTGAAGGCAGAGCACAAGATATACAAACCAAAAAATATATATATATAGAGCATGAAATTGGAGCATACCCAAACACAAGCTAGATCCTTCGATTTATAGATAAAGATGTAATAAATTCATTGCCACTGTAGTGTGTGAGTTAGATTTGAAATTTATTTTAGGCAGTTGAGTTAAAATCCAACGTGAGTAATATGGAGGTGAACAAAATTTTATTTTGGGTGGTTGTGGATGATACGATGTGACCTTGCCAATGGATCTGTGTTGATAGAAAATTAATTCATATGTCTGCACATTTAATCCCAAAGTTGGTGAAATATCTTTATTACACTTCTTTCCTGTCAATAATTAATGGTTGGATCCATCTCGTAGAGATTTTAGGAAACGTGGAGATAATACTGTTTCATGAATATCAAAATGTGATACTTTATTTACCTTAAGTATTAAAGTCTACCAAAATGTGCGGCTGGGAGGAGAGGGGTTGTGACAGATGGATTATTTTCAATCTCCATCTATTTTTTATGTTCCCTTGGATAACCTCACACATGTGGATGGTACTAAAAAAATTAAATATCCACCCCTCCTATTTATTCTCTTTGTACATATTTTTATACTCATTTATTGATCTGAGTAGATCATAGAATTAGTTGTGTGGTCATTTGAACTATCAAGTAATAAAGACATGCATCAGTATTCCACTAGCTTCTATTATTTCTACATAGCATATTGGCACATATCTAAATGTATTAAATGATTATTTTCATTACGATAATTCATGTTTATTTGATATAGTATACTATGATGCTTGCTTAATAGATATCTCATGTATGTTTTTGTGTGCAACGATCACCCATTTGGTTGTATTGGGATGACTTCAATGTGGACTATATATATTCATGAGATTAATTGTATGCTAATGTAAAATTTGTTAGTTTTCCTTGTTTGTGGTCATTTATGCATTTGTATGTTACTTTGAGATGAGAGGATGGATTATGTTGAGCACCTAGATAGTTAGTTATGGGGACCTGTAGCATGTTTTTTATCATTATTTCCAGAGAGATTGGTATCATGGTTTATTGGGAGCTTTGGTAGTGATGGAGGAGCTTTTGCAGTGGTTTCTAGTGTCATGTAGGAGATTCTGGATCTCATTACTAGAACAATTTTTCTTTAAAAAATAGTTTCATTGTTAGGAGGTGGTTATCTTCATATGAGTGGAGAAGGTGACATCTTGGTTATCCATGAATGGCTCTTATATTTTCCTGGTTAAGGTGTCAAGATTATTACTTATGAATTTTGATAGGCGATCCTTGGTTGAGAGGATCAGTTTGGTGTTGTGTATTAAATTATTGGAATGGTATTGTTAGACCATGATTCCATGATTGAGTTCTTTATTCCATGGTTGGAGCTTTGACAATAGTCTAGTTAGCTTTCTTTGTATTTGGTACATTGGTCATGTTCTTGAGAGCTTCATGGGAGTTCAATGATGCATTTGGACTTTAGCATGAATTAAACAATTACAGTTGCTCATTGATACTTGGAGACTTGGGTGAGGTAGTTGTTGAGATGGTTACTCTTTGGAGGTTTCAACAAGAAGACCGAGTAGCCTTCACCTATATATGGATGCAAGTTCATGATGGATTTGAGAGGAAGTTGTTTTCTGAGTGAGTCAGAATGACTTAAGTATTTTGGAGTAGCATTCTCATCCCAATTCTTTGTCTACTTAGTAGATAATCATTTGTGAGGTTATCCCATTCTATTTTTCTAATAAATTATGTTTTATTATTTTCCTTCTCATGTAGATGGATGTTTAGCTATAATTTCTATTTTTGGAGGGTTCATTTGAGGAGTGTTTGACATGTTTATTTCCTTTTAAATATGATTTTTCTTATTATCTCATTCATTGATGATGAGTTTAGGAGATGTATTGGGATCATTCCTAGTTTTGGGAACCAATATGATTTTGATATTCCTTGGAGAGGCTTACATACATGTTTGTGATATGAAATATATATGTTTTATTTTTGCATAATGAGTTTGAAAATTTGGATGTTGTTAAGGATTTTCATTTGGAGTTATGAAGGAGATCTTACTTGACACAACTTATCACTTTGAGGTGTTTATAGGAGGACATGTTATGGATATGATATATAGGTTTTCTCTTTTTCTATGTATACTTGGGTATGGGAAGGATCATCATGGAAAAAACAGACCCTTAAGTGGCGAAAAATTTAAAAAAATTAGAGTTAGGAAACTTGACATAAAAATTTGAATAAGTTATCTATATTATTTCAAAAATATGTAAGAATAGAATCTGTAGAAAATTGAATGTAGTTTCTAAACTACTAGGTCTATTTTACAAAAAATATATATATTTGGTGAAAATTTGAAATTTCAATGTAGTAGTACTTAAATTTTAGGGAAAAATATGAAGTAGGTGTTTGTCTGACCACCCTAACCACAATAAAATGATAAAAAAAAAATTTAAGATTTTAGATATAAGTAGAGGACTCATGTACGGATGTGATGCATATTTTTTTATTATTTTTTTCCAAATAAATAATTAATTGTAATTTTTTATTACAACTTTAAAAAAAATAAAAACTCGTATGTTTGACCACCTTAACTTGGTCAAAACTTCATGAAATTCATTTTTTTTAATCCTATAGTGTGTGAAGCATAGAATGTGACACATGTTTCGAATTCAAAAAATGTGGTACCGTTTGAAATCTATAGATGTTTTTCAACTAGCCTATCAATTAGGACTTTATTCATAATTCAAATAGAAAATGAATAATAATTATTTATTAAATTCAAAGTAAAGCATAATTTAAATTGGTGGAAAGCTGAGAATCTCCTTTAAAAACCATTTTTTGTTTCATCAATTTAGGGTAAAAAAAAGTTGTCAACCACATATTCTACGCATACCCATCATATTGCCACATTTTGGCCCATCATGATCCTGCACATACCCACTTCCTCAAGGTTTTTTTTCACATAGTTTATTGTGGTATACTTGGGAGACTTATGGTGACATGTTGTGAGATTGTGCAACAATTTGATTTGCATGTGTCGATCATTGTGATTGTTCTTTGTTATGATATGGTTTGATTATTAAACACACATTTGGTATAAGTGTTTATTGGTAGAATTGGTAATGCCATGTGATCTATTTTAAAATTTAACATTACCCATGTAGTGGGAGTTCCTAGATGTGTTTGTTCTTCATTGACATGTTTTATACATGGATCTTGTGATTATAGTTTAAGGGTTAGATTTTTTAATTCAATGAAATTTACTACTATTTTGGTTACCTTTGAGGTATGTATGATTGGATGGATTAAAATTTATCTTGGTTTATTTTTCATGTGGGTTTTTTTAATTGGATGTAAAAAACTAATTATGATCAAGTTGTTGTAACTATTGTGTAACATTCTTGTTCAATACTTTTTGGAGGAAGTTCAAGGACTTCTAAATTGTGTTCTAGTGGTAGGTTTGAATTTGGAAACATTGGTTCTTCTATAAAGCTCATGAGCATAGTAGAATTTAGTTTTGACATATTGGATCCTTTTTATCACTTGGATTTGATTCTTGTGTTCTTTGGATTGGTGCATCTTCACTTTAGCTTGTTATTTTTCTTGTATATGGTACATGTTGGAGGATGAGAAGATTTATTGATTGATATGTTGAACACCGTGGATGTTATTGTAGGTATCTTGTTAGAGTATGAGATCATGTTGGAGAGTCATGTGGTTTCATGGATGGCTATGATAATGCATTTCTTTGATTATCCCTTTGAAATTAAATGATCAGGTATTTATATTGACTCTTGAAAGGTGTTTGAAAAGTTGGAGAATGTTGGTAATTAAGGTGTCTAAGCCTTTGCAAGGGGTAAACCCACAAAAATGGTTTACAATTCTGTTGAGGAATGAAAAAGGCATTTTCAGAGTTTGAATAATCGTTGTGCAACACAGTATATAAGATTTTCTAAAAGGAAATATATTTGAGGTTATAACCTTTCATTCCAAGGATAATATCTCAAGAACATGGAGGGTTTGTCCCGGGGAAAGAAACATATGAAGGTGCAATCGTGGCCCATGAAACTCTGTACTCAATAATAGTCTAGAAAATTCCCTATATCATTGTCAAACTTGACATGATGAAGGCATATGATAAGGTTAATTGGAGTTTCTTGCTCGAAATTTTTTGATTAAATTTGGTTTCTCAACAAAATGGTGTCGATGGATTCTTGCATATCTATCAGGAGCTAAATTTTCAGTTATTCTCAATGTTTCACCAACCAATTTTTCAGTGCCTCTCAAGGTGTTGGATAAGGTGACCCTTTGTCTCCCTTCTTGATTATCATCATGGCAGAGGCTTTAAGAAAGTTTCTCTTTGGCTTGCATTCTCTCAGCATGTGGAAAGGAATCCACATAGAGAACTCAGATATAACAGTTACTCATTCTCTATTTGCAGATGCCACAAATTTATTTGGGGTTGCAATAGTAGAGGAAGCTCGTCAAATCAAGGATGTATTAAATAAATATTCCTCAGCTTTAGGTCAAAATATTAATGCATCAAAATATGAAGTTCATATTATTAACACAATTGAGGAAAATGAGAAAAAAATTCTCAATATTCTAGGGTTTCAAAAAGCAACTTTTCCATGCTCATATTTAGGGATTCCTTCTTTTGTGGGCCCAAATAAAGCTACTTATTGGGTGAAGGTAATTGAAAGGATTAAATCTAGGATAGAAATTTGGAAAGCTAGATGGCTTTCTTTAGTTGGTAGAATTTTTTTAGTTAAAGTTGTGCTCTCTTCAATTCCAAATTATTATCTTGTAGTCCTAAAGGCTCTAAAATCAGTCATTTCCAAAATTGAAAGTTTGATCAGAACTTTCATATGGAATGGAAATATGGAAGACAATAAGAAGGTTCATTTAATATCACTTGAAGCCATGGCTTGAGGGAAAGCACAAGGTGGTGCTAGTATTGCGAATCTGTCAAACCACAACAAAGATTTGGGAGAAAAATTAGCTTGGAAAATGTATAAGAATCTGCAAGCCAAGTGGTGCCAAATAATGCAAGGAAAGTATCTAGATAACAATGATCCTAGACGGATTTTCATGGTTGTTGATCCTCCAAAGGGGTTGGCCATTTGGAATTTCCTAGTCTCTTGCAGAATGTTAATATGTTCATGCATTTCTTGGGAAGTGAATAATGGACAAAGTGTGAACTTCTAGAAGGATTCTTGGAATGGTAATCTTCCTCTACAAAACATCTTAGAACTTTTCGCAATAATGGAAATTTTAAGAAATATTGATTCTTGGGGAGACAACCTACTAAATTATGTGAATTTGGTAGATCCTAACTCAGATAAGGTAACTTGGAAGAGAATTTTGCATCCCTCATTATCATCCCATCATTGTAACACATTACTAAACATCTTGGAATCAAGAACAATCTATCTTTATTCCAAATTTGATTAATTATTGTGGGGCCCTTGTACAGAAGGAAATTATATAGTAAAGCAAGGTTGTAAGGCACTAAATCAAAAATTTGGGCATCTTCCTTCCCAAAAGGCCTTTTCCTTCTATTGGGATAATAAAATCCTTCCCAAGGGAGGAAGTTTCACATGGTTAGCATTGAAGAAACATGTTTTAACTAGCGATCGACTAACCAAGTTAAGAATATTAGATCCTTTCATGTGCCCCTTGTGCTCTAAGGAGATTGAGCATATTGATTACTTATTTGTCAATTGTAAATTTTCACAACAATGTTGGGAATTCATTCTAAGTAAGCTCAACTTATACATGCCCCTTCCAAATTCTCTTTGGGATTTATTCCAATCCTGGCCATTGCTCTACAAATTCTCCTTTTCTTCCTACATATGGAGAGTAGTTCCAACCATTGTTATATGGAATTTGTGGTGGGAAAGAAATCTAAGAATATTCAAAAAAATATCACATTCGATAGGCGTTGTCAATGCAAAGATTGAAAGTGCAATTTCTGAAGTTGTCAATTCCAATACTAGAGAAGTCAAAGATGCAAGTTCCTCCTTTTCTAATTGGGATAGTACCACTTTAAAAAAATTGGAATTAGATAAATTTTCCATTCCCCAGTATTTTTTTGAAAACAAAGTTGGTGAAAATTGACAGAAAGTAGGTAAGGTGGAAAGCTCCTCAGAATGATTTTGTTAAGTTGAACTTTGATGGTGCATCGAAAGGCAATCCAGGAGAGTTGGAGGTAGGGGTATGCATTCGTGATCCTCAGGGTAAATTTTTGGTTATGTGTTCCAAATATCTTCATAGAGGATCAAATAACTTAGTTGAAGTTAAAGCTCTTTTACTAGGCTTGGAAATTCCCCTTGAGTTGGGTATCAAAAATCTTCATATTGAAGGTCACTCTCTACTGATAATTAATGTGGTCAAAACTAAGAGTATTCATAACTGGAGTATTAAGTACATCCTCCAAAAATCATGGGATCTCCTTTAGAAGTTTAAAAATTATATAATAAATCATACTTTTAGAGAAGGAAATAATCTGGCAGACCTTTTAGCCAATATGGGTAGTACGAGGCAGGAAATACACATTTCTTCTGATTTAATTTTGATTGCCAATTTCCCAAATATAACACAAATGATTGAAAAAGATGCTTATCATCTTAAGTGAGTGATGCCAATCATACCAAGAAGCCTTGACTAACAGTTTCACACATGGAAGTTCTTTTGAATTTGGTAGAGAAAACTTACTATGCTGCTATTTTCATGCTAAAATTAGAACTTTTGTCATGATTACATAGTTCTTCCTATCAAATTCAGATAGATTGGTACCTTGAGGATATCATCTTGTGTCCCAATATTTTGTTTGTGATCTCCAATGAATTGATGGGACATGCCTCACATGCAAATGGAAAGTTACATTTAAATCTACCATTCATTAGTTAATTGTTGGTGGTTTTTTTCATTTAACTCCACCACTTCCTTGATGAATGCTTGGTGTATGATCTTTGGCTATTTATTTTCCTATCCTTCAAAGATTGTTAGCTGAATGTTTGGTGTATTGCTTGATGGTATCCTTTGGATACCCACTCATGTGTGGTGGTACTACATATTAATTTCTTCAGGAGAAATGTTCCTTTTCATATGATCAAAAATATTTTAAAAATATTTATCCCATTAATTCTTATGGCATATGAAATGGTTTAAAAAGATTTATCCCATTAATATTTAAAATGGAGTACCACCATCATAGAGGTGCATTATTTTCCCCAAAACTTGTGATAGATTAAAAATATTTATCCCATTATGGGATAGATTCATGTGGCCCATCATAGAGGCATATTATTTTCCCCAAAAATTGTGTGCGGGCTTAATTTTTTCTCTTAAAAATGGTAATCTATCACTCCATTTAGTGCTCAATATTTTTTAATATGCCTCTATCAGTGAAAAAATATGTATTTTGTGACAAGAGAAGCTACATTGTAAGCCTGGCACTCCGACCATGGAACTTGTGAATTAATTTTCCCATTCAATCTTGGGAGAGACCGTTTGAAGAGAGCCTTGCTCAAGAAGACTTGAACCTTATTTTTAGAACTGGAAGTATGCGTGAGGAAGATACAATTCGTTCAGTGCTGGGTGTGGAAATAATTTGACCAAGATCTCAATGGGTTTTTGTTTCCTTCCTATGTGCTTTCTATTTTATTGTCAAATACTATGAATTTTCTTCAATCTCTGAGGGAATTAAAGCTAGAATTGTAGCTAACTTTGTAAATCCTCAATTCTGTGACAAGAATGAGTTGTTGTATTTTATGCAAAAATATTATTTCTTCTCTAGGGAATGATACTTTGGAGGTTTATTTCCACACGAATATATAAAAGAGAAAGTAGGGTATGAAGAAATATTTGAGGCTATTCAATTGGGGCTTCAGTTTGGTAATGATTATGCCTTGTTATCTGCTCTAAGCAAAAATGAAAAAAGAATTTGTGTTTCTTTGGAGGTTGAAATCAAAGAAATTTTTTATGCTATCTCCTTCCTCTAGGATTATGCACTGAAAGTTACCTTTTACCAACCCTCAACTGGGAAACAACCAGTGATAGTTGAATCTATAGCTCTAGTGTGCAGAGAATTTGATGAGTTGGAAAATGCAAATTGTACCATTTCCTTGCATTAGGGTTCCAAGTAAGCCCTGTCATTTGGAAGTAGTGGCCCAAACAGAAGAAGAAGCATTTTTTGTGGGCTACAATTTTTTTGCAAAGGAGATGCCTCTCCCAACGATGCCTGAGCTGTGTAATGAAGAAGATGTTGCGCACAGCCAAATTTCAACTTGTGCAGAGCGAATGGAGGAATATAATAAGAAGATAATTTGTCTTTTTGAATTTTGAGAGGCTTTGAATGTATAAGTTTATATTTTATGCCTCATTTTGCACCACTCATTTCAAGTTTTTAGAAAATTTAAGGTGGCGACATTGTAGCTAGTTTTGTAAAATCTGAATATCCTACATGTGGAATAATTTTGTACTCAATATATTTTTGAATGGGCTATAATCATAGGTTTTCTTCCTATTTCTTTCTTTCTGGTATGCCCTTTGAACTAGGTCTATGAACATAAACTTTATATTTATTAATATAATATTGTGGCATGTCCACTTTTGCTAAAAAAAAAAATAGGGGGTTTGCACAAACTCAGGTGTTCGAGTGAACATCTTTTAGGGTTTGCTTGAACCCTTAGTTTGCTTGAACCCTTGGATGTGGATTACCTTTTAATTAAAAAATGGGGTTCAAGAAAATGTGGGTTCACTCGAACCCATGAAGTAGGGGTTTTTTTTAAATAAAACATTTCACTGTGATTTCATTTCAACTGTCATTTTCACAAACAGTCTTGAACAGAAAACCCACATCCCAACCTCCTCTAGGAAAACTTAGGTGATGACCTCACCCTCCATTGTGTTGACTTCCAAGTTGCTGAATTGCATTTTCTTGAAAGTTTCTAAACCATTTTGAACAAATCCATTTTTTGCATATCTTTCAATCATGGTAGCATTTAGTGCATATTTTCCTAAAACATAGAGAGTAAAAAAAGTTAAGAAACTGGGTGTGATATTTGATAGAGGGCACATAAAATAAACCTTGAAGAATGTGTTACAACCCTCACTATACAATACAACAAATTTGTATCATAAACCCCAAAATGTTTTTTGTTGGCTCTTATTTTGTTGATCTGTGATGTATTCATTTACAATACCTACATGGTGTTTGAAAAATTTGTGCCATGCTTAAGATAAGCTGAGTAATGATCATCTCTATATTTCCATACATTGTTGTTTTTCATTGACTGAATTGCTAGTTTCCCATACATGTTGTTGCACTATTTCTAAGATAAATTCACCTAACCGTTTTCATCATAAAGCTCACATTTACAAGTCTACTCATACATTTCTCATTCTGAAACTCCATCCCTTAGTTTTTCCATTTTACTTTACACTCCATCACATGTTACTCATTTCATAATTACATCCCATTAATCTTACTCTTACATTTCTTCTACTTCCAAAACTTTGAGCTTCTAGTATTACATTTCATTTACATTAGAAACTATATAATACCTTATCATACATTTCATCTTAGTATTTCCCTTTTAGGGGTTCACCCTAGTAAATGTATGCCAAACCTATTATTACTTATATTTTCACCCCTATTTAAACTATCAACTAATAGAGCATTAATACAATGGTTATTATACTCTTTAAGGATCTATTAAAAGTGGAGTAATTATATTTTCTTTGTATATAAAGAGAGGAATTACCACTAAAATTAAGTATAATCATCTTTCATAAGATATATAGATGTATGTCAATTTTTCATTATTTTCATGTCATTTTATTTGGAGATGAAGAATGGTAAGCATATGGTCTAAAATTACAAACTATTCAACCTATACCTTATGTTTTTTGACATAGGTTACTGCTCATCCTCTTATGTCTATTCTAAGGCACATTTATCATTTCCCAGGCCTTATCCAAAATAATAAAATTATTTCCAACAATACATAGGCTTTATTGGATCCCTAAAACCTTTTTAACATATGTACATGGCTAAAAAATTCAAAAAGATGCTTGCAAGTGAAAACACTGTTGTCATGGAAACACAACAAAATCCAAAATTGGTGTAAAGGCTTAGTTTAATTTTTTTATATTTTAACTACATATCTTGAACCTAATTATAAATCCATTTAAAAACATCTACAATGATAGTTTATCTTCAAAACATCAATAAAATATATTCATGTACATGCACATAGAGATACTTTTGTGGGTAAGATACAATTTAGAGTAACTTCATTTTCTCCTTCTAGTCCATTGATCATATTTTCATATGAATTGACCCTAAAAAACAATCATTAAGGTTTATTGTTTGTTTTCATTGAAATACAAAATCATATTGAATTACTGATATCCTTATAGTTCATATAGTGCTCCATAACAACCTTATGTATCAATCCATAAACATTGCTTTATAATGACAATTAAAAAATTGAACTGTTGTTTTTAGTAACACCCTGGAGAGAAGAGTAATAAGGATGTGCATGTAAGCACCTAAGGTACAAGAATTTTTAACTAACATAAAAAGCTATTGGATGGGTCTCTATCAAAATATATAACTTTTAAGTTTATGTGCTTCAATACATACATTCTTATTATTGTTCAATTTGTTGAACCTATTAAACAAAACCCAATTCTCTTGATAACATTTTTTGATAGCATGAGAACAAATGGAACCTAAAATCTATACCATCTCATATATTTTGATAGATAATAATACTTTGGAGTTCAATTAAATCAATCATTCCTCTACCTTAGTTAAATTTATAAATCAAATAGATTTATATCCTTCAAGATCAATAGTTTCTTTCTAAATTAGTTTAAATATTCCTTACCTTTTCATACAAATAGAAAAGGATATTTTCTATACCCTTTTTATTTGTGAGCTATATGAATGTATGTCTTTCTTTTCTTAACTTATCAGGTTAAGGGAATACACACACTTGTACTCATATTGAAAGTATTTATGGTCTTATAACTCGGTGATTCCTCTTAGGTCAACTTGTAAATAGCTTAAGCGGATCAATGATTAAGGAGTTCTAGTTGCAACCAAACAAGAATATGTTCTCTTTTATATTTGGTAGTTTTAGAACACTTAATAAATTACCTAAAAAGAGTGATTCAAAAAACTAGATCAAATGCATCATAACAATTAGATTAATCTTCTTCCATGAATTCATATCTAGATCCATCATACTAATATATTCTAGAGAGGTGGGATGGTGGCCATTAAAATATGTTATCAAATCTTGATGTACTACAAGACACAACTTTGTATATATACATCAATCATTTTATGCACCTTTCTTATCTTGATCTAAGTATATTTTCTATCTTCACCTCATAATTAGATCATCACAAATTCCTTTCCACTACACCAAACCTCATTAATGACATAATTAAATAATGTTACTTTTCATGCACTTATTTAAATTCACATTTAGTTCCAAAAAAATGGACCCCTTCTCATCTAGTATAGGAAGTTTTGTTGAAACTCTAGTGTGGATTGACCAATAACTCTCTTAAGGAATCACACATGAAATTTTTTTATTTGATAAATTTCTTTTCTAAATTTGATATGCCTTTTGATTTTATGAAGTTTAAATATAGTTTTGTTGAACATAGATAATTGCAATTTACATGTGTTAGCTTGAAACTTCTATAAGAAATATGAAACATATTTTATTAAATAGTTCACCAGACCATTTCTCTAATCTATGTGTGCTTTCAAATCTCAAGCTAATTTAGCACTTTTTGGCCCTTGTGATTTACTCATGTGGATCATATATTTAAGATCATATTATATATTTATTTATGTATAGTTAGAAGTTTCTACATTTTCATGAAATGAGTTTGTGCATGAGTTTGAATTATGTAAATTTAAAGATTTACTAATATTTCAAATTAATTTACTTGTTTCACAAGTGTTTAGTAATTTTTACAAGTTACATTATATTTATTGCACATGTATACACTTGAGAACTATTATCTAGATATCGAGTGTTCATGTTTAATAAATTCTATATCATATGTACTTGTAAATTTATAATTGTTTTAAATTTAAAATGAACACATGTACATGCTCCATATTATCTCTATTCTCTAGATCTATATATATTAATGCAAGGTCTCATTGCTCCTTTAGGTGTACATATCATGGAAAATTCACTTGTTCCACCTCCACCTGCACTATTTGCAAATACTAATAGTGAGATTAAGAGATTGAGAGATTCAGTAATTAATGGTACAAAACAAGCATATATGCAAACACTTTCATGTCCATATTACATAGCCTAGAAAAAAATAGAGATAAAATTGGGGATACTAGTGCATTTTCCCTTGAAAGAGTAGCTACTACTATTTCCAACATGTGGGAAGAAGTACATGGTGAGGTTCCCTATTCTCAAATAAAGGATGTTGTGACCAAGGCTATGATTAAAAACCATTTTTTTCCATTCTATCAAAATAAACATAAGGTGAGGGAATACTAGGTCACTAGATGTGTGGATGTTGTTATGGATACTTTGATCTACTTGTGATTTCTTGTAGTGCATGGTCAATATCCAAAATATGACCAACTTATGTTATATTTCATTTAGTATTTTTATGTTGAGGTCCATTTGGGCCTCAAAATCAACTACCTGGACATTCCACCATATCTTGGTCATGGGCATGGCAAGATTGCTGATAGGCCCACCTATCATTGAGTAGGTCAACCAGCCCCAGTGTTTAGGGTATTGGTTGGTGAGAGGTATCCTACTTTCACCCTAGCTCTAGCCTCCTTATCAAATCAAGTTTTCATTACTTCCCAAAAGGAAGCAATCGACAGTGTAGGTGATATTGTAGTTGACCACTAGGATATCTATTGATCATGTGGGTCAATATTTGATGTTTAGACATTCACGATCCACACCATTTGTATCACACCACAAAATAATTGGTCCTTTTACAATGACAGGCATCCCTACACCCACATAGCTCGATGAACTTACAAGAGAGATAGCACACAAGAATTTTCATTTTTTGGTTGAGGACCTCTTAGAGGAATATGTCTTCATCACATCAGAATATGGGATCTCTATAGATTAGGTCAGAGTTCATTTGGGTGCAAGAGTTCATTCACATCAAGAATCCTATCATTCTCATCACTCTCAGCCTGACACTAGTGCACATCAGGATCCACCTATAGATCATTTGGCTATTGCATAGGCTACTAATCCTTCAGTTGACCTGGAGAGGATGCAGACTTCTATGTGTTTTGTATATATGTTGACTGATCCAAATTCATCATCTTTGATGCTATCTCAACTACATAGTCCCATTCAATCATCATTTTTGGCATGACATGTAATGTCTAGATGAATGTAGATCTTGACGCATCAATTTAGCAGACAAATCGTTTGGTTGATTTGGTGGAGGCAGCCATTACAAAGGGCTTAAATCATTTGATACCACCTGATGTGCATGTGCATGTTCAATTATTATTATTTTTAATTATTTAAATTCTTGTTTTAACAATATTCATGTAATATATATATATATATATATATATAGTAGATGGACATACCTCGTGTTACTCCTAGCCTAGGTTCAAATTGTGTACGCTAACATGATTTTGTGGATGATACTGCTTCCAGTGGACATGTAAGTTTTCAATTTTTATATATACATGTGTGTACATACATGTATAGATCTAGATAGATATTTAAAAATACATGTGCATTCTTAAATAATTTTAATTATATATATATATATATAATATGTATTTAACACTATGTTAAATTTTATCTCCAGGGCTTAACACATCCATCTAAGTAGGGTTCTCATTCAGAGGATCATTTGACTAAGAGTTGGCATGACTATTAGGCTACACTAGATCTATGAGTTGTTGAACATTATATATGACAGGCTACACGTTTGATGATCTCTAGTACATGTTTGTTAGGCTGTTAATACATTTAATTACATTTGATGATCTAGATAGTACATTTTTTATATTTTTGATGTACATTATTAAAGGTATATTTGATGTTCTCTAGTACATTTTCTTTTATGATATACATACACATGTGTTTGAGCTTGAAAAAATTCATTTGCTTATGTTGATATGCTTATTTTCATTCAATCTATGTGCATGTAGCTCTTTGCCTATAATGTTTATTCTTATGTTCATCTATCTACATACATACATGTGTTTGCTTATGTTTAAATGTTTATGTTAATCTACATTTGTACATGTACATGTTGTGGCAACGAAAAAAGTATCCCTCTACTTTTCCTTGCTTGTTTGGGCCCTCCTTGTTAAATCAAGCATAATTTTTCCTTTATTTAGTGTTGTAATGTGTTTGACACATTCACATTAGGTCTTCGGCCCTTGTGAACTAAATGAACTTAGTTGTACCTTATTTAGAGTTTTTTAAAGTGTTGTAACACACTTTCACACTTTTCTAGGGTTTTCATAAATAATTGGGCTTCTTTATGCTTTAATTGATCTTATTTTGCATCCACAAGCCTCATTTAATGCATCTTTTTGAGGATAATCCCAACGTAAATCAAAATCCAATCATAATTCAAGTGTTTTTAAGTTGTGTGGCTCATATTTACTAATTTGGGGCTCATACACCTCCTTGGGTGTATGGGTCCCACCTAGGGTTTTGGGTCCCAATCTAGATTTTACACTTTTCTAAGAATTTTTGAAAATTTTCCCATAATTTATGCCTAATGAATGGTCCCATAATGTATACCTAATGGGACTCATACACCACCTTGGGTGTATGAGTCCTATGTGTCCCAAAATTAAAATTAATTCATATTCTTCATAGGATTTAATCCTCCTAGATTTGATGTTGGCTTGTAGTGTTGTAATTTCAATAAATTTGGCATAATTAAGTATAAATACAAGGTTCTTTCACTCATTTTAACCTAATACTTTTTTGAGTATATAGCCTAGTGAATTTTAATTCACAAGAGTAGTCAAGAGTTTACAAGAGAATTCAAGAGTCTTCAAGGTCTAATCATCGAGTGTTTTAGAGCATTCATCAAGCATCAAGCATCATGTCAAAGTATTCATGCATCATGTTTGTTTTGAGCTAGCTTTTGTGATGTAGGGTTTTATGGTTCAAGCTAGCATTCAATTCAAGATCTATCACATTCAAGCAAGATTCAAGATCTACATCCATTGGAGTAATTTCATACACTTTATTTCTAAGGTTTGGTGAGTTGCAACATTATATTTTGTTTATTCATCATTCTCTTTTCCTATTTCATCTCATTTCAAGGTTTAATTACCAAAATGAGGTTTGACCAAGGAAAACCCCTTTCTACTAACAAAACAAATTTTTTCCCTCTCTTTAGTGTGTGATTTGCAGATTTGGGTTAAGGAATATTGAAGAGTAAGTTTGTTCAAAGTTGTCAGATTTGTCACCTTGCATTAGAGATCAATGGAGAACACCCACAGGCTGCAAATTGAAGATTCAGACCAAAAAATCAGGTGGAAATTATAGAGTAGACCTTGAATAGTAGAATTAAATCTTGAATTTCTAGAAAACCCTAATTGGACTAATACACCACTTCTAATCTATGAGTCCCAATATAGGTCAATTTCCATTTTTTTGCAAATTTGGACTCACCAATATCAGAAACCTGTTCCTACCTAGAAACCCTAATTTGGGACTAAATCAACCCAAACTGGCATATGAGTCCCAATAGGCTTTAAAATTATTGTTTTCAACATTTTATTCCTCCATCTATTCTTCTTTAGGTTTCTAGGTGCACACCTTTCATCTTTCAACTTTCTGTTTTGATTTATATGCATTTTTAGGTCATTTAGAGAAGTTTTGCATTATATCAGGTTTAAGCATTAGGTCTTGCATTTCATTTGTCTTCCCAAGCTCTATCTTGGTGGTGAACCCATCTTTAGTTTACAATCATACCCTAGGATAGCCCTATTGCATATCTCTTTCTCCTTTGCATATCTTATATTGAGATCTCTAGGGTTTCCATTCAATGAAATGATTGGGAGATGTGTTTGCTCTATTTCCTAAACTATACCTAGCAAATCCATTTTTTGATGTTTAATTTTAGTGAACCTACATTTATAACATCATAATTCTGATTTGGAGTGCAACATCATCCTATATCTTGCTTGCATTAACTTTGCATTAGGATTTGCACTAGTTAGTTGACATTCTAGGGCTTCTAAATCTTGCAATAGTGAAAAGTGCATATAGCTTGTATTTTTGCATCTCAAATCATTGAAAATAATATAAAATATTCATTTTCACTTAGGTTATAGATCGTACAAACTAGAAAGCATAAAAATCACTTAAAATTTTCTAAAAATAAAAAAAAAACACTCACTGGGACTCTTACGCCCCTCTGGGTGATTTAGTCCAATGTAGATTTTACACTAAATTTTTTAGAATTTAAAACTTTGTTTCTCTACTTCTATTTTCTATTGATATCTTTTTGTTTTAGTTTACATAATTTCTATTTCATTTACTTCATTGCATCTAGTTCAAATTTTTCCATCTTGTGCATTGCTTAATTACATCTAAAAGGAATAATTTTGTTGGTTTTATTCTTAGGAGATAGAATAACAACATTCACACTCTCACATTCAAGGATAAACCTAGAGATATCAACCTAAGGTGTAGAAAGGATAAAGAGATCTTGCAATAGGGTTTTCCTTGGGTGTTATTATAAGATAATGAGGGTTTCACCACCAAGCTAGGGCTTGGAAAGACAAATCCAATGCAAATAAAAATGCTTAAACCTAGTATGATGCAATCTTTCACTAAATGACCTAAAAATGCATGAAAATCAAAACAAAGAACTACAAGATGAAATGTGTGCACTTGGAGATCTGAAGAAGGTTGAATGAATCTTTGAAATTCTATAAAAACTAAAAAAAATTCATGCTAGGACTCATACCTAATCTAGGCGTATCAGTGCCAAATTAGGGTTTATGGGCAAAAATTGAAATCTAAAAAAAGGGTGTCTGAAACTATAAGAATCTAAAAAATTACCTATATTGGGACTGATATGCCAGAACTGGTGTATTAGTGTAGTTAGGGTTTTCTGAAACTTCAAATTTTGAATCTTCTCCTTATTGTCTACTATGTCCTTTCTAATTGATTTTTGAATCCGAAACACTGATTTACAACTTGTAGAAGTCTTCCAATGATCTTCAATGCAAGGTGAAAACTTTGAGAACTTTAGACACTTTGAAAACTTTCTCCAAACTTTCTCTTTAATGTTTCTTCAATCTATACCTACAAATCACACACTAAAGAGAGGTAAAAAAAAAAATTGTTAGTAGAAAGGGGTTTGCCTTGGTCAAACCACATTTTGGTAATCAAACCTTGAAATGGAATGAAAGAGGAAAAGAGAATGATGAAAGAAAAAAATAAGATATTGCAACTCACCAAACCTTAGCAATAAAGTGTTGCAAACATGTATGAAATGGCTCCAATGGATGTGGATCTTGACTTTGCTTGAATGTGATAGATCTTGAGTTGAATGATACCTTGAATCATGAAACCTTACATGACAATTGTTAGCTCAAAAAACAAATGATCCATGAAGACATTGGCATGATGCTTGATGCTTGAATAATGCTCTAAAACACTTGATAATCTACCCTTGAATTCTCTTCAATTCTCTTGTAAACACTTGAATGCTATTTTAAACTCCAATTTTCTATTATGAATGTTCTTACAAAAGTCTTTGGTGAAAATGAGTGAAAGAACCTTGTATTTATACTTAATTATTGAAAATTTCCCAAAATTACAACACTAGAAGCCAACATTAGATCTAGGAGGATAAAATCTTGCCAAGAATTTGAATTAATTTTAATTTTGGGCCACATGGGATTCATATGCCCAAGGTGGCATAGGAGTCCCATTAGCCATAAATTATAGGACCGATTTCAAAAATGCTTAGAAAGGTGTAAAATTAGGACCAGGACCCAAAAACCTAGGTGGGACTCATATGCCCAAGGTGGTGTATGAGTCGCAAATCACTAAATCTAGGCCAAGAAACCTAAAAATACCTAAATTTTGATTGTTATTGATTTATGTTGAAATTATCCTCGAAAAGATGCATAAATTAAGGCTTATGGGTGCAAAATAGGGCATCCAATTATTTATGAAAGCTCTAGAAAAGTGTGAATGTGTATTACAACACTTTTCAACACTCTAAATAAGGTATAATCAGGTTTATTTATTTTACAAGGGCCCAAGACCTAATGTGAGTGTGTTAAACATATTAAAACACTAAGTCAAGGCATCATTAAGCTCAATTTTACAAGGAGGGCCCAAACAAGTGTGAAAATGTCACTGACGATATTTTTTGACACTACAACATCTAGAACATTTCATTTCACATTGTTGTAAAGTTTAGAATATGAAATTTTCATTGCATTTCATCATGGATATGTGCTTTTGTCAACTATGGATTCGCTTGAAGTCCTTAGTGGATGTGTCAAGTTGTGCTTTTCAAAGTAACCATAATAAAATTGAACTTACTCATGCACACTCAACTCCTAATGCATGTCCTCCTCTTGATGTTGACAACATTAGAGAAGACAATGATGACATGAATAAATTTCTAAATGATTGCCTTATCAAACTTGAAGCTAATGCATCCTTTTATCCATGAATGAAACAACTAACACCCCCTATAATACCACCACTTGAGATGTTTGGTTACTTACATCTTGAAACTGAGACACAAATTGAACCTAAGTTCCCTATAATTGGTGAACCTACTTCCTCTAAGAAACCAAACACTCAACAATTTTATGTTAACAACTGACAAACACTCCCATCAACCTAGAAGAGACATATGGAAACAGATTCATGATTGTGTGTAAATAATGATGTGATACAACAAGTGAACATGAAATTCATCAACTCTTAGAGAAAATAACAATTGAAAATACAAAAGGGTTAGGATATCAAGATCCTCCTCTTGATATGAATGTCCTCCTTCCTAATGAACAACCAATAATTTGTAATGATCATAAGGATGAAAGGATCATCTTAGATGCTCCTCCTCAACATTCAACTCAAGAAATTGGTGAATCTAGCAAGTAAAAAAGACCTTACAAAATAAAGAAACTACAATTCCCTTACCCACCAATTGGTATTGAAAGGAATCTATATATACTTTTATACTGATGGGTTATTACATTACCTCCCATAAGAGAAGACTGAAAACCAAATCCTAAGAACACAAACACATTGCATTGTCAATATCATAGAGTTCTTGGAAATTATACTAATGAGTTTCGTGATTTACAAAAAATACTTAAAAAGCTTGATATCATAGAAATAGTCCCTTAGAAACAAGACCCTTTTTCTCCTTACCATCTAATGGTTCTAGGATATTAACATTTTCCCTATTACATTCCTCTAATTTATTGCAAATCATTTCAAAATGCAAGGAGATATTTCCCATCACCCACCTCAGCTCATTCTTGTCCTACACATCATGGGGGAAAGAATTAGATAGCCTTGTCCCAGTAATGCATTTGACATTGTCCCTTTGGCTAGTTTTCAACCTTTGGCTTATAATGAACACAATTACGATGTAGACGACCTACTTTCGGATGACTCACATGTTCCTTACTAGTCTTTTGCATTCTTTCTTTTTCTTTTGTGTGATTGCATGTGCGTAATGTGATCTACCGTGACATTTTGTTGGATGTATCTCTCTCTCTCTCTCTCTCTTTGTGATATTCCTCTATTTGTACCTTCATTCCTCTCTATGTCATAAATATTTTATCTTTTCCTTTATCTTTTTCATTTTTATCGTATTTTCCTTTTGGGGATGACACAAGGTGTCGAGACATTCATTTATTTTCCATGTTGACCCAAAATCTTTTCCTTTTCATTTTTCTTGTGTTTTCCTTTTGGGGATGATGCAAGGCATTCAAAAATTCATGTCTCTTCCTGTGCCATATAAAAATAGCCATTTGACATTTTAATGGTCTTTTAGGTCTTTCTTCATGATGTTTGGTTAATTTTGCTTTGATTTAATGTTGTAATGTGACTTGAACATTCACATTAGGTCCTTAAAATTCAAATTAATGTGTTTTTTGAAGGTGTTGAGAAGTGTTGTAAAACATTTATACACTTTTCTAGAATCTTTTCATTACAGTTCACCTAAAAATCACCTTTTCATCACTTATCACTTGTCGTATTTTGAAGTGTCATAAAGTCTTGTAACAAGATTTCATGCTTTTGTAGGCTTAGTTTCACTATTTAAACCTTTCTTATGCTTTATTTGACTCCTTTATGTGCTCATAAGGCTTAATTAAGTATGTTTTTGAATGTAAACCAGATAAACAACATTAAATGCATGATAATTCCTAACACCCACTTTCAATTCCAAGGTGGGACCGATTCACCATGGGTGGCGAATGAGTCCCTCTTGGCTCAAAATTCAAAATATTTCAAATTTAATTTTAGGTTTTTATTCAAAATCACCTTATGTCGGCCTGTGATGAGGTATCATTGGGTTACTAAGGTACAAGTGTGTATAAATATATGTTTTTCTCCTCATCTTACATCTCCTAATCTTCTAATTCATTCAAGCAATCTTTTCATTCACTAAGCATTCAATTAGCATTTGAGCACTTTACATCATTCAATCAAGTATCAATCAAGTATCTTAGAGTAGCCATTGACATATATTCATATTTATTCAACAAGGTTGGTGAGTTTAGGACATTTTCATGTTGTTTACTCATCATTCCTTGCTCATTTCACTCCATTTAGTCATTAAGGGTTTGATTACTAGAGTGGGATTTGACCAAGGAAAATCCCTATAACCTAACCCTTAACCATTTTTCCCCTCTTGCATGTGTATTTTCATACTTGTGTATGAAAATTTATCAAGTATTTAGATGTTGAAAAGTGTATAAGTAAAAAAAGTGTTTCAAGTCAACTACAACCTATTTCAAGCTTGGAGACAACCTATAGTCCCTTTTCTATAGATTTGACTCTGTCAACCCGACAAGAAGTCAAGCTTAGATCTGATGCTATAGAATTAGTCCCTAATTTCCCAAAAAAAATTGGATAGCACTGATTCACCATTAGTGACGAATGAGTCCCACCTTAAGACTAGAAAACTACATTTTTTTCAGATTTTGGATCTCGACACTCAGAGACTTATTTCAGAAGTAGGATTGATTCACCATTAGTGGTGAATGAGTCCCATTGGTGATTTTCAGTGATCTCTGTCAGCATTGAGGACACTCTAGATTGTTCATTATCTTCCTAGATGCACTTTGATTCAACCTTCTTCACTTCTATTTTGCATTTGTTAATCTTTTAGTTCATGATTGCATATCACATTGTGTTTTCAAACATTCCAAAAATATTAGGTTTTGCATTCATAATCAGTTAATTACTTAGCTTAGTTGCATTTATATCATCTCATTTAGTCTTAATTACATCACACATTTCCTAATTTGAGTGAACCACATTGATTTTTTGTGAGGTTTATCTCTCTCCTTTTAGGTGAAACATCCTAAGATTGCAAGAGTAGCCTATAAACCTCATGCCCAAAAATCTATGTTTCATTTTGGTGAACCTGCATATTGAACATCATATTTTGATTTGTATTTATATTTGCATCCTAGGACTTAATTGAATTGTCTTTTGCATTGTTTTTGCATCTTAGGGTTTATTAAAATTGCATTAGTGAAAGACTCATTTAGATTTCATTTTCGCATATCATATCATTCAAAAACTAAAACTATGCATTTGCATCCTTATTTTGCATTTGAAAAAAATAAGAAAATATCATACTTGGACTCATTTTCCACCCTGGGTGAATTAGTCCACCTGCACATTTTGTACTGCATTTTTAGGCTTTTTTTTGGGTAATTACTACATTTTTCCTCTCTATTGTTATTTCTCTATTTCAATTTGCAAAATTCATGTTATTTGCATTTGCATTCACCACATCTTTTGTGGTACTTGTATGAGTGTTTGGTGCCCCATTGATAATGCTAAATAGTGAGATGAAGTTCTAGACTCATGGCTTCCTATGATAGCACTTTCATTGTGGACCTTGGGATCTCAAGAGCTCCTACTCCTAGTATGGAAAATCATGCATTATGCATGGATACTACCACTACTATGCCTTCACCTTTCCATCCAATGAATGTTGAAACACAAAACAATTCCATTCTGCAAGAAAAATTCATTAGTACTCATGAGGTTTTTTCACATTTACAACAAGATTTATCCCTTGAAAACATTTCTACCACTGCCATACCTGCAATAGAAAACCTTCATCATTTGATTGAAAGTGATGATGACTTACAAGTTATGAAAATAATATCTAAGATATACAATAGACATGTTCCCTCTACTTCCTAGTCAACTAACATTGTTGTAAGCCAAGGAGGACCTCACAATCTTCCTCCTTCGACCATAGCATCCATACCAACTTATACTACTCCTCAAGTTACAACAACTTGATATAACTCCAAATGTTACCCAAGTTAATCCTATGGATGAACTTTTGGGTATGATAGATGTTGTCCCTCATAAGGTCCGAACCAAAAAATCTCTTGATATTAATTTTTCTTCTCATAATATACTTAAAAAGCTTCCCGATGGTCCTCTTTACATAGCTGATAGAATCTATGATAATCCCACTAATGGGATATTAATAGATCATGATTGTGGTGATAATGTGATTAGGAAAGAGTTTTTAGTATTGCATGATCTTTATCAAGATGATTATAACAAGCCAACTGCATGGATTAAAACACATACTGGTTTTGTGTGCCTTACAATCAGATCAATCGTACTTCCCTTATAGATAGGACCCAAAAATTTGGAGGTAACATTTTCTATCATTCCACAATCAGACCAATTTTGTCTATGGCTGGGTCATCCTTAGCTATGCTCGGTGAAAGCGGTCCCATCAGTTGTTCAAAAATGTTTGAAGTTTTTGCATGACAATGAAATATATACCATACACCATAGTGGATTTAATCCATTATCCTCTAAATGTATTTTTTCCTTAGAGTCCTTTTTTCCTGAACCTATGGAACCCATCACCCCTCAAAATGACTTATTTTTCATAAACTATCAAAAGTTCAAAGCCAAATGGATAGCCAAATTGTCTCTTCATAACATGTGCTTTTCCACTTCCACTCCTCCTATCCTAGATGAAACCATGCTTTAGCCTGATTCCAACATTGAACAAACAATACAACCTCATAAGCACCCAACCATAAACACTTCCTCTCCATCGTTTAAATTCCCAAGAGAAAATGAAACCAATCCTATCATGCCTCCTCACATTAAACAAGTGTATAAAGATAAAGAGAAATTGATTGACCCATCTTCTTTGGTTTAGATTCTATTCTCCCCCCTCTGGAAGAAAAAGGAACCTATGATGGATCAACCCACTCTTACACCTTAATAACTTCAAAATAAAATTAAATGAAACTATGGTGCTAGAGAGCGTAGACATCATTTTCGTCTCCTTTCTCATCAAATGCAAAATGAAAATAACAAAGAAAATCAACCTCCACCTTTGAAAAAAGAAATAGATGATCACCCTCTTCCTCCTAACTCGCCACAAGATAATACAGTCGAACCCTCACAACAAAATGAACTGATCCAACATCCACAACTTTTGATTCATCATTCCTCAGAAATAACCCTTCATCCTCCTATCATAATCAATCTTGATGATGATGAGGAGGAGGAGATCACAAAAATAGATGAATAAGTGCATAATGATCTAAGCTCTTTATTTTCATCTAGTATGAGCTTAAATGATAAATATTCTATACCAAGTGAAGAACTTGGTACATCTCCTAGTTTGACACTTGAAATTATTCCTTTGGACAGCCAACCACTCTCACAATACACTAAACATGATTGGGAAGCAAATGACTTGTTAGATGGTTGACTTTCATTCACCTTACTATCCTTTTATATTAATTTTCCTTTTTCTTTGGTGTGATTTTATGTGTGTATTGTGTTCCATCGTAACATGTGTTTGATGTTCTCTCTCTTTGTACACTTCCTCTATTTGTACACTTCCTCTATTTGTACACCTATTATTCTATATGTTGTGCATTTCCTTTTTCACTTTTGTTTTGTGTTTCTCCTTTTGGGCATGACACAAAGCGTTGAGACACCCTATGTCTCTTCCATGTTGACACAAAAGGTCCTTTTCCTTTTTCACTTTTGTTTCTTGTTTCTCCTTTTTGGGATGACACAAAGCATTGAGATGCCCTATGTCTCTTCCATGTTGACCCAATCGGCCCCTTTTAGTTTTTACTTTATCTTTCTCTTGTGTGTATCCTTTTCAGGATGATGCAAGACATTGAGGAAACAATGTATCCTTCATGTTGACCCAAAACCTTTTCCTTTTCTTTTTCTTTTTCAATTTAGTTTTTTCTTTTGTTTCTCCTTTTGGGGAAAATGCAAAGTGTTGAGACCACAATTGCTCTTCCATGTTGACCCAAAACGGACTTTGTTTTCCTTTTTTTTCACTCTCTTTGTGTCATTCTTCTAGTTCTATGTGCTTTGGGGAATGATAACAATTATGAGCTCTTTCATAAAAAGAATTGCAGAAATGAACATGTTGGATGTTGTGGTTTTGTTTATGATATGTGGTTTTCATTGATGTCAACACTATTAGCATTGATGTATTGAATGTTGTATATGTCGAGGATATTGAAAAAATTGTTAAAGAAAATGTTGTAGGTTGCCAGAGGAATAGTGAAGGTCATGAAGGTGTATTGATCCATACGTCAATGATGAACTATTGTTGACTAAAGGGTTTATTGTTGAGAGTATCTAGTTTATCCACTAGAATTTTTAGAGGTCTGCATGAAGTTTTCATCGTGTTATGAAAAATTGTGTTCTGACAGTTTTTTTGTGGTTTTAGTTAGTATTCCTAAGTGAAGTTGATATGATTCTATTAACTTCAATTGATGCAGATATTTATATGTTGGTTCTTGTTGCTTGTGGACATTTCCATATCATTCTCTATCTTTCTTGCATGTCTTCCTTGATCGCTGTGTTCGTGGTCAAATATTTTTTTCTCATATGTGTTCAGGTTTTCATGTTCTTGGCCAACATGGTGGTTGTAATGTATTGTGGATCCTTGGAGATTAAAATTTGAATGTTTGGTGCACTTGAAGATGTTTTTTTGGTCCACAATATAATATTGGCCAATGGTGTTTGATTCACATTGAAAATTTATTTGTAAAATTGGGATGACATTGCATATATGTTTTATATGTATTTTGGCCAACAAAGTTGTTGATGAAATTCATGTTGCAGATATAAAAGAGTGGTTGTTTATTCAAATTGAAAGGTTCTCGGTGTGATCCTACGTGTGTATGTGTGAATATCATTCGATTGTAGAGAAGAATGTGAAGAAGTTTGAGCAAAGTGTGAAGGAGTGTTTATGTGCTTAATCAGAACTGTAATCAGGCTTTTGAAGAATCTATTTTCTTAGTTCATACCCTGCGGATCTAATCCATATTTCTCTTTCTTGGGTAGTGAGCCCTCCTGTATTTGAGTAGTTAACTCTAGGAAGTGTGCTTGAATGCATGTGCATTCCCATTATTATTCTTATACTTTTAATAGGGTATAATCTTGTGGACTAACATCTACCGTGGTTTTTCGCCTAGCAGGGTTTACACGTAAAAAATCTTGTTGTTCTCTATGTTTCTGATGTGTTGATTGTTTATGGTCTATTTTTCATACATCAAATATGAAATTGGGTTAAGTTAAGTTTGAGTTAAGATTAAAAAGTTTAAATAATACATGACAACAAATTCAACCCCCCTCTTAGTTGTCTGTCCTTGTTTTTCCAACAATTGGTATCAAAGTAGGTTCCTCTGAAGAAGTTTAAAAGCTTCAAGTGATCTGTGATGGGATCATATAAGAAGGAAAACCCTAGATTTGATGGGATAAACTAATCAAGTGTTGTGGAATAATAGAATGAAATGTCATTAAAGATGTTTAGGTGAAAAATTCTAGAAGATTACAAAGAACATATATACTATACCTCAGAATGGTCCTTCCACTCCTGATGAGATTAAAGATGCTGAGAATAATATCATGGCTATGGAAGCTTTGTTGAGTGCTTTGATAGATTCAAAAATGAAAAATGTGATAGGTCTAAAGAAAACTCATGATATGTGGATGAAGCTAGAGACTTTGTATGAAGGAGATGTACATGTGAAGGTCACTAAGCTACAAAGTTTGAAAGGCAAGTATGAAAATTTGAAGATCGGTGAAGATGAAAATATTTCTTTTATGCAAAGAGTAAATGAAATTGTGATGGGTATTAGATGTGTGAGCACTACCCAATAATCTTGCTCAAACAAAGACAAATGTTAGCATTAGTCAGTTTAAACAAGGCAAATATAATGCTCCCTATGAAATTCATTCAATCACAAGAATAATGGAAACAAAACAAAAAAGAAAGAAAAATAGAATGAAACACTATTCTAATGATCAAACCAACATCCCATAGGGGGATTGGTGCTTCTTTGATGTGGAAAGAACCCTTTCCTAATCCCTTGATAAGATCTTGATGATGGAGATGTGTGATTGTTGACTGAAACTGCTATGGATTGTGGATGAAAAATGCCTAAACTTGTGTCTCTTCATCAAATAGAGAAGGCCTCTATTTATAGTGAAGAAGGTTCAAAGAATGGAGAATAGGATGGATGTGGGAAAAAAGAAAAACCAATGACAAGATGCCACTTGTCAACATGTCATTGGAGGAAGGATGAACACATTTTGGTCATTGTGCATGATAAATACTATTAGGTTCAAATTTGAAATTTGAAATTTGACTTGTTGGAGGGAGAAGAAAGAGTCTTAAATGCCAAGTGGGAGACATGTAAAAGACATAAGAGGAGTTAATGCCATGTTGGAGGAAAACACACTTGGGGGGAAGAATTCAAATTGGGAGAATATTCCATCTTGATGCCTTTTTTGAATGAAAATGGAAGATTCAACAAATCAATTAAATTGATTTATTTGTACTAGTTACAAAATCTAGAGGATTAGAGTGATTAGGATTAGGATTAATCATGGTTTGATTAATTTAAGTGAAGCTTAGGTGATTTTGATTTTTGACTTAGATTTTAGGATTAAAATAAATCAAAATGAGAAGAAAATGATTTTATATTTAATTAAATAAAGATTTGATGTATTTAATCAAAGAGGATGATGTTAGTGTTAAATCAAATAAAGATGAATTTATTTAATTTAAATGGATGAATTTAGAGATTAATTAAATATTTAAGTGAATTATTTAATTAAAAGAGGATGCTAGGATTTGATTAAATAAAATTGATTTATTTAATCAAAGAGGTATGCGAGGATTAAATTAAATAAAGTTGATTTATTTAATTAAAGGAGGAATTTAATTGAATAAATTACTTTATTTGATTAACAAAAGAATTTGATGTTAATTAGTTAGATTTAGATGCATGATGTTGGTTTTGCATGTCTACATTTTTCCCCTCTTTGAAAAAATGTACTTGTTGCATTGGTTCAAAGAATAACCTTGCCATGATCAAATGTAAAAAAAAATCTAATTTTTTTGGATGCCTGAGTGGAAAGAAGTGTAATACTCCCATGTGATTGGTTCATTAGATACTTTTGATACTTTTGATATTGTGGACACTCTGTGATATCTTGTGTGGTTTCTTGGTTAATTTGGTTACTGCTCTTACATTATGTGTGTAGCAATTGATGATATATTATGCATAGGTGATCTGATTTATTCTGTGATGATAACTTCTTAAATTTATAAGCATTAATGGTATTATGTTTACACTGACATGTTAGTATTTTAGGGTGGAAGGACGGAGTAGTATCACTCGCCTGCGAGTGCCCTATTACCCCGCTAATTCCTTTCACCATGTGTTTTGCAATGGAGATTATATGTTACTTGACGTTTAATTGTTTGCAGGGATTGCAGGATTAAAAGTCTCGACTCCACCTGCTTCGGCAGGATAGGGTGAGCCCAAATTAAACCCAACGGGTACGATGTGGTTAAAAAGGAGTTGTAAGGAAGGGTTTCCCGACCCAAGTCCGTTATTCGTATGAGTTATTGAGTCATATGTTGATCCGGTTTTGATATTTCGATTGTTTTAAGTTGGAGGATTTAATTAATTTATTATGATTGGTGATTTAATTATTTTGGAAATAAAAGAGATTGAATTTAAGTTATTTTATTAATTAAGAACTAGTGAGTATTAAAGTTAATTATATGTTAATTAAAAGATAATTATTAATAGAAGTTGTTTTAATTGAAATTTTGGAATTTTGTGAAAGTAAAATAAAAACAAAAGAAATTATTGGCTTAAAATAAATGATTTAAGCTACTTCAATTTGAGTTAAGCGGTGGTAATTCAAAATAAATATAAGTGAACAAATACATAAATAATGGTTAATTAAGTAGGTAACTGATGGAAGTTATTGGGAGAAGAAATTAGTTATTATTGAGGGAATCCTTTTTACGGAAGGAAGAAAGGAGGGAAAAGGGAATAATTGTTCTTTTGGAGAAGAAGCGAAAAGGAAGGCCAGTGTGGGAAAGAGGAGAAAAGCGTCTGAGGAAAGATCTTCTCCAACCGAAGGACACCAGGTTCCCTTCAAGCTCTGTGTTAAATTCTTTATACTCTGGTTTTATTTCATAAGATTTGGGTTGTACTGTTGATGAATATAATATCTAGATGAGTAGAATTTTTGAAATTAAAATTTCCTTTCAAATTTTCCATAAAACGTAGGAAAAATATTGTCCCGATTATGCAAATAAGTTAGTGAAAATCTAGGAATGCAAAAAAAAAAAAGAAAAAAAAGAGAAAGATGTATCATTTGTTTCCAAACCAGAATCTTGAAATTTGCTTGTCTAAAACAATTATCGGGGATCAGGGTAAAATGGGGTTTTACCCTTTTTATTCGGTAAATATAGTCCTATAGGTTAATTCTCTTAAACTTCTCTGGAAAAACAATTCTTTTTATGTTTGTGGGAAATAGGTAATTAGGTTTACTTTACCCTATGTACGTTTTGCGGGTTTTCAACGCCGTGTATTTTTATTTGGTAATTTTATTTAACCCATTCAATTGAATAAATATTTATATTATTTTAAACCAGTATTGGGCGGTGGTAATTGATCCGTTCTTTTCTATTTTGTGAACAATAATGTATTGTGGAGTAAATCGTGAAATTTTGTCCGTTGCCGAAATTTTGGTATGTTGAAATTTTGGAATATTGTATGAGGCGCCAGCATAGAATACTCTATTTATTTTATTTCCCATCCTCCACTTCCTGCGGCTGAGTACATAGTTTCCCGTGTCTTTCTTTTGTTGGAGCACTGCGTACAGTGACGTGTATTTGCCATTCACTGCAGGAGTTCGTTGCATAGTGTGCCTTTATTGGTTCTTTTCCTTTTTGCAAAGTAATCGATATTGATATCTTCTGGTAATAGTTTCCTTCTTGTTCGGCAGACTCCAGACAATTATTAAACAATGAACTTTGTCTTGTAATGCTAGAGACTCCAATCATTAATACTTCCATTTGCTTTTTCCCCCTGTACATATATAAATAATACCACATGTATCTTTATCTATATTTATAATAGTATTTAACTTCTGCTGAAATATATTTTGACAATATATTTTATCCTTCTAATGCATTTGCTTCCTCTCCAAATTTTAGATTGAATAATATATTTATTCCCTCCTAAGATGATTCGATCAACGGACCTCTATCTCCCTGCAGAATTTCCTTTATTCTTTATTTAGCCCTTTATTTCTATGTGTATTGGCGGAATGGGGTCAGCGGCGGCCACCTTATCCCCATTTTCCCTTAGCTGTGGTGCGTCCCTTTTCTTTCCCTGGTTACCCTTTGTCGCCATCATGCTATGTAATACATTCCACACAGTTACCATTGATTGTTCCTATTTTTTTTAGTCCTGAATTTCCTTGTTTCAGATTCTTGCTTACTGGCCGATAAATATACTGATCTTTTTCGGCGTGAACAATTTTCTATATGCAGTAAGGCACGTTCTTTGCAGTTTATCGCTCGTTTTCTTTGTTATCATCTGGTATTTTCTTTTATGTTTGTTCGGATAGCCTTCAAATACCAGGGACCACCGTTTACACCTTTTTGTTTGCCATATATTGTGTATTTTCAGTAACTCTTTCATTCGCGTTTCTTTTCCCTGGCACCGGCGTCCACACTCCTTTGTTCTTTTTTTTACCGTGTGGAAAATTTGCTGGGAATGAATTTCACCGTTAATTATTTGTCTAGCATTATTTTCGTTGGTTATTGTGGGCGTCCAATAATTACTGGATATAAATTGTTTTTTTTCCCTGCCACGCCCCGTACTTCCACTGTTATACATTTATATTTAAATATTTGGTTTCTAAATGTGTATTAACGGGTTTGGACGAATTTGCAATCTATAAGACATGTATTAGCTGCTTGTATTTCGAATGCTTGGGGTGGGTGTGATCTTTGCAATGCGCGTTAATCTGGAAATATGATTGCATTAGCGGAACCATACTTGGAATTTATATATATATGTATAATTGAATTTCGTTGTATTAATTTATATGTTTTAATTGTGTATCGGCGATAGATAATAGCGTTGTGTTTGGGTAATTAAACAAGTTATATTTATAGAAGTTTATGTTGATGGAAACATAATTCGAATGCTAGTTTTAATTTTGTTCGGTGTTAATAAATTAAATATAGATAAATACGGTCCTATTGAGTGTCGCATTTCATTCCTAAAACATGCATAATATGTTGGTTCTCAGGACTTGAGGTCACCGTATGCTGGAGTTATTAATCTGCGAGTTGGTTGATATATAATTAAAGTAGGTATGCAATTTTAATTTAATAGATCTGTATATAAATGGATTATTTGTAATTTTATCATAAGAGTTAGGGAATTTCTTTATATATATATATTGTTTCTTTAATTATATATATATATATATATATAATCATTGGGGTTAATTTAATTAATTTTAGTGTTAATGCTTTGTATATTTACATATGTGTGTGGATTGTTTTTATATGTATGAATTGTGCTTTGTTGTAGGTAGATTTAATTTGATAGTTTAGTAAAAGATAGGCTGTAAATAGTTTTGTTCACTGAGAATTGAGTATTTCAAAGAAAAATAATAATAATAATGGAGAATCTTAATGTTAAATTAATGTTTTAATTAAATGGAAATTTGTTTGTGCATTGAATTATGATTTGATGTGAATCATTCCGTGTAACAAATGTGTTTTATCGTATTGTGGTTTATGAATTCTTTGAGTAATATTATTCCATGAACGAAGGGAATTGTTGTTATCGGGGAAACCTTAGAAGTGTATTAACCATTTTAGGAACCCAAGTGATTCCAGAGGTGGGGAATTGTGATTCTTTGATTTTGTAGAAGTTTGGAAACTGTGAAGCTTATGGTTCGGTTTTATTGTACCAGAATGTGGTAATACTTCCTTGTGGATTGTGAGATGATTATGCCTCACTTTTGATCATCTTCTGATGTAGATCTTTTATGTGGTACAATATTTGCTTTTATTGTGCTATGATTGAGTGATTAGAGGGAGTGGCTCTGAGTGGGTGGTCGGCACACAAAGGGGCGCCAGGATAGCCCTCATCAGAGTAAATTTAATAAGTGATAATTTAAATAATTAACTAGGTTGGGTAGTAACTCACTAAAAAGATAATTATTGCCTCGTCCGCCTTTGAGTGCTATCACAGACTAAAGGGGATTGAGAAGGCCGTGGTTGGCATGTTCGTTGCCTTGTCTTCGCAAAGGGTAACGGATCCGCATGAGCAACCCTATGGAGCGGCACCTTGAGATAGGTAGCCTGGATAACCATAGATGGAGGTGGCTCCTAGCGCTCAAGTGCCTGGATAATCCGTCAGTAGATGGAGGCGGTGCCTTGCGATAGGGATGCCTGGAGAATCCATGTTAAGCCATGCGATGACACTCCCCTCTAACATTCATGTTTATGTTGTCTTTTGGAAATCCTCTGGAATCGGTCATTTGCTTCACTTTGCTATTCAAATTTGAATGCTTTTATGTGTTGTGTAATTTTGTTTAGTTGATGGTGAGTTGTTGTTTTGTTGGTCTTGGTCGGGAACCTCTTCCTTTGCAACTCCTAGCACGGGGGTGGTCGGGTGTTTCGTGTATCACACCCCGTTGGGATTCTCTTCTTTTTATGCAGGTTCATCTTTCGGTGTTGAGTTGCTGTCTCAATGGATCCTTGTTCATGGGTTCCAGATCTATGTATTTGTGTGATTCTTTTTATTGTATCATTCCCACCTAGTTGGGATAGTCTTGTATAAATTTGCACATGGTGCTATTGTTATGTAATCTTATGATGATGTAATGTACTCTAATTGTAACCTCGGTTTTGAGGAGAATTCATAATGATGTTCTAACTTTGGTTATTCTTTTATCATATTTCTTATTTTGTTGTTACTGATGTAATTACTGTTATGGATGGATGAAATTTATGGATCATGTAATAGTAGGTTAATTATCCAAATTAAGTAATGACCTCGTGTTCCTCAAAGGATTAAGTTATGCAATTTGATTTATGATTACGTTATGTTAGTTACTATTCTATTTAAAAAATAATAATTGTTGAATTTTACTTAATTCCTTTGGGGTTGCGCGGCGGGGCATTACAACTTGGTATCAGAGCCAAGGTTGCTAACGCTGGGTCCCTTGGGTAGTTGGTGTCTGTTAGGCAATCGTTGTGCTAGCTTTGATCTTACATACTATAACTGTGTGCAGGATCATGCCTCGAGTCAGAGGTCATGGCCGTGGCCGTGGAAGAGGCCAAGGTGGTGGTCGAACAGGCAGTCATCATAATCCATCCCCACCGAGTCTCCATGGTTCGGGACATGAGGAAAATTCAAATCCTCAAAGCAATCCTCCAGTTGGTGACCAGAATCAGGGGCAGCCTAGTTTGCATGGTCAGTTGCAACGTCTTCTAGGAGAACTCCTTGATCGTTTGGGACCTAGGCCTCAGGAAGAGTCTCGAATCGAAAGAGAAAGAGAAAGGTCCCCAAGGCACAGAGATGCTCCAGCAGATCAGGATACAGTAATAGCAGGGCACATGAGGGATTTTTTGAGAGCTCACCCTCCTACCTTTGATGGCTCGAGAGGGGGCTTAGAAGCGGAAACTTGGTTGATAGATTTGGATCGTTGCTTCGCAATGCACCCATTCGGTAGCAATACCAAGGCTAGGTGTGCAGTAATGCATTTGCGGGGTTTTGCCTCTACCTGGTGGAGGTTGGAAGAACAGAAGTTGCACTTGGATATCAGTGTGGTTACATGGGAATTGTTCTTGGATAGGTTCAGGGCTCGGTTTCTCTCTGATCACTGGAGGCAGCGCAGAGCCGATGAGTTCCATGATCTTAAGCAGATGTCTATGTCGGTTGAGCAATATGAGCGGCGGTTCTATGAACTCAAGCAATATGCTAGGATTAATCATGATGAGGGGTTGCTTGTTCAGCATTTCATTCGGGGTTTGAATGCCCGTATCAGTGGTGGAGTAAGAGTCTTCGAGCCGAAGACAATGGAGGTGGCAGTGGAAAAAGCTCGGTTGGTAGAGGAAAACCTGGCTATGGCTCTTGGAGGGCATGTTGGAGTTCAGATTGGCAGTGCTCCGGCACCAAGTACAGGTTCTAGAGGTGGGCAGTCTCAGTATGCAGGGTCTTCTAGGAACTTTCAGACCCGTCTAAGGGTGGGTCACACCAACAGCTCTCAACCCAAGCAGAATAAATCGCTTGTCTCAGAGAAGAACTGGGTTCAAGGCAAGAGGATTCGTAGTTGGCGGCGGGATAAACCGATCATTCTGTGTAGCCTGCACAAAGTGCACGTCAGCACCATCCAGAGGTAGCTTTCAGCAGTCAAATGCATCTTCTAGGGCTAGAGGCTTTGGTAGAGGAACAGGTTGTTTCTCATGTGGGCAGCAGGGGCATATTGCCAGACAATGTCCACAGAAGCCTACTTCAGAATTTAGTCAGAGGCCAGCTATTTCAGAGCCCACAGTAGGTGATGCAGGGAGATCTCATCGAGTTTTTGCAGCAGTAGATAATCGGCAGGCTGAGCATCAGGGTACGGTGATCGAAACATCAGGTGTGTTGAAGGGTACTAAAGTCTCCATACTTTTTGATTCTGGTGCTTCTGATTCGTTTATATCTCCTTCCGTTGTGAAGCGATGTGGTTTGGTGGCATCTAGGCAAGGCATGGCTTGGCAGGTTGAGCTAGCCTCAGGGTCAAAGATTCATGTAGAAGAGTTTGTTCAGGGTTGTAAGTTAGATTTGGAAGCTTTTTCAACTCAGGTGGACCTTCGGATCTTACCCTTGGGCTCATATGATATAGTCTTGGGAATTGATTGGTTGTGTTCACATCATGCTTTATTGGATTGTCGTCGTAAGGTAGTGCGGTGTATCGATGATTCTGGAAAGGAGTTGGAGATCTTGGGCACTCAGAGGCCCATTTCCTTGCGGATGATCTCTGCTATGTAGTTAAAAAGGTTGTTCCGTCAGGGTTGTCAGCTCTTTGCAGTAGCAGTGCATGATCTTGAGACTGATGAGATTCAAGGGAAATCATTGGATGATTATCCCCTTCTTAAGGGGTTCGCTGATGTGTTTCCGAGTGAGATTCCTGGAATGCCGCCTAAGCGGGATGTAGATTTTCGGATAGACCTAGTACCTGGAGCTGAGCCTATCTCTCGGGCTCTGTACCGAATGACCACGCAGGAACTTCAAGAACTTCGTCTTCAGTTGGAAGAGTTGATAGCAAAAGGGTTTATCCGCCCAAGTGTCTCTCCTTGGGGAGCACCCGTGATTTTCGTGAAGAAGAAGGATGGTTCTCTCTGCCTATGCATTGATTATAGACAGTTGAATAAAGTAACAGTGAAGAATCGTTATCCCCTGCCCAGAATAGATGATCTCTTCGATCAGATAAGAGGGGCAAAGATATTCTCCAAGATTGATCTAAAGTCCGGATATCACCAGTTGAGGATTGCAGAGCAGGATATTCATAAAACTGCATTTCGCACTCGATACGGACATTATGAGTTTACAGTGATGCCGTTCGGGTTAACAAATGCACCTTCAATATTCATGAGCTTGATGAATGGGGTGTTCAGGACCTTTTTGGATAGATTTGTTCTTGTGTTTCTCGATGATATATTGATCTACTCTAAGTCCATAGAGGAACATGAAGAACATCTCAAGCAGGTATTACAATGTTTGAGGGAAAACCAGTTGTACGCCAATTTGGAAAAATGTGATTTCTACAAGATAGAAGTTCAGTATCTTGGCCACGTTATCTCAGGTGAAGGAATCTCTGTGGACCCTGCAAAGATTCAGGCTATTGTGGATTGGCCCGTACCAACTAATGTCTCAGAAGTTCGCAGTTTCATGGGGCTTGCAGGTTATTACCGGCGGTTTGTCCAAGGCTTTTCTAGGATTGCACATCCCATTACTTCCCTCCAAAGAAAAGGGAATAAATTTTTGTGGTCAGACAAGTGTCAGCAGGCTTTTCAGACTCTGAAGGAGAAACTGACAAGTGCACCTATTTTGGCAGTACCAGATCCTACATGACAGTTTGTGGTATGTACTGATGCCTCCTTGGAAGGCGTAGGGGTCGTCTTGATGCAGGAAGGGCGTGTGATTGCATACGAATCTCAGAAACTAAAGGATCATGAATTGAATTATCCTACTCATGATCTTGAGTTGGCCGCGGTAGTCCATGCTCTGGTTAGATGGAGACATTTTCTCTTAGGGCATCAATTTGAGTTGCATACGGATCATCATAGTCTATAATACATATTTACGCAGCTGAATTTGAATGCTAGACAAAGGAGATGGATGGAATTTTTATGCGAGTATGATTTCAAAGTGAAATATATTCAGGGTAAGGAGAATGTGGTAGCCGATGCTTTGAGTAGGTGTAGGCATGAGATTTCTTCTATGACTCTTGGTATTGATTTGAAGAATCAAATCCTCAATGCTCTTCCTTCAGACAGTTGGTACTCTGAGGTGAAGTCTGAGATCGAGTCAGACCGGTCTCTCGAAGGAAAATTTGCTGGGTACTCTTTGGATTCGGATGGTGTTTTACGATATTCAGGGCGTATGTATGTACCTCCTGCAGAGGGTCTTCGTACCCTAATTTTGACTGAAGCCCATAGGGCACCCTATTCGGCACATCTAGGAGTTAAGAAAATGTATGCGGATCTGCATTCATTGTATTTTTGGTCAGGAATGAAGCAGGATATCGCCGATTTCGTAGCTAGATGTCTGGAGTGCCAGAGGGTTAAGGCAGAACATCATCACCCGGCTGGATTACTACAGCCTAACCTTGTTCCCGAGTGGAAATGGGATATCATTTCTATGGATTTTATCGTTGGTTTACCCATGTCTTCTAGGCGTCATGATGCGATCATGGTCACGGTGGACAGGTTAACTAAAGTAGCTCATTTCTCTCCTATCAGATCATCTTATACTGCATCTGTAGTAGCAAGGATTTTTATGGAGGACATAGTTCGATTGCATGGTATACCACGGAGGATCATATCTGATAGAGACCCAGTGTTTACGTCGGCACTATGGACTTCTTTGCAGCGGTCTCTAGGGACTCAGTTGAATTTTAGCTCTGCCTATCATCCTGAGATTGATGGTCAGACCGAGAGAGTTAATCAGGTGCTAGAGGACATGCTCCGCATGTACGTTATGGATCAGCAATCTCATTGGGAGGAGTACTTGCATCTGGTTGAATTTGCCTACAATAATGGTTATCATAGCTCCATTGGCATGGCACCTTTTCAGGCCTTGTATGGTCGTCCTTGCCGTACCCCTTTGAGCTGGGATCGGTTAGAGGACAGGGTTCTTCTTGGTCCTGACATGCTTCGAGATATGGAACAGCAGGTGGCACGTATCAGAGAGCATCTCGTGGCAGCACAGGATAGGCAGAAAAAGTATGCAGATGCTCATCGTGTGGATCGGCAGTTTGCAGTTGGGGATCGTGTATTTCTCCAGGTGCGTCCACGGAAGAGTCCTATCCGTTACGGAAAGGGTTCTAAGTTGGCACCCCATTTTTTTGGCCCCTTTGAGGTGTTAGAGAGGATCGGGCCTGTCACCTATCGCTTAGCCTTGCCACCTTGTCTGTCACGGATTCACGATGTTTTCCATGTTTCTATTTTAAGGCCTTACTTTCCTGATGTTACTCATGTGCTGGATTGGAATGCTTTGCAGGTCGAGGATGGGCAACTAGCTCTAGAGCCCGTGGCCATGCTTCAGCGTCGGAGTCTCGCCCTCAGGGGCAGAGATATTGAGTAGGTGCGGGTCCAATGGGATCCGAATGATGAAACCTCGGTGACTTGGGAGGATGCATCTCTCATTAGGGAGGCATACCCTTATTTGTTCTCTGGCTTCCAGGAGTAAGCCATGTTCTAGGGGGGGAGGATGTAATACTCCCATGTGATTGGTTCATTAGATACTTTTGATACTTTTGATATTGTGGACACTCTGTGATATCCTGTGTGGTTTCTTGGTTAATTTGGTTACTGCTCTTACATTATGTGTGTAGGAATTGATGATATATTATGCATAGGTGATCTGATTTATTCTGTGATGATAATTTCTTAAATTTATAAGCATTAATGGTATTATGTTTACACTGACATGTTAGTATTTTAGGGTGGAAGGACGGAGTAGTATCACTCGCCTGCGAGTGCCCTATTACCCCGCTAATTCCTTTCACCATGTGTTTTGCAATGGAGATTATATGTTACTTGACGTTTAATTGTTTGCAGGGATTGCAGGATTAAAAGTCTCGACTCCACCTGCTTCGGCAGGACAGGGCGAGCCCAAATTAAACCCAACGGGTACGATGTGGTTAAAAAGGAGTTGTAAGGAAGGGTTTCCCGACCCAAGTCCGTTATTCGTATGAGTTATTGAGTCATATGTTGATCCGGTTTTGATATTTCGATTGTTTTAAGTTGGAGGATTTAATTAATTTATTATGATTGGTGATTTAATTATTTTGGAAATAAAAGAGATTGAATTTAAGTTATTTTATTAATTAAGAACTAGTGAGTATTAAAGTTAATTATATGTTAATTAAAAGATAATTATTAATAGAAGTTGTTTTAATTGAAATTTTGGAATTTTGTGAAAGTAAAATAAAAACAAAAGAAATTATTGGCTTAAAATAAATGATTTAAGCTACTTCAATTTGAGTTAAGCGGTGGTAATTCAAAATAAATATAAGTGAACAAATACATAAATAATGGTTAATTAAGTAGGTAACTGATGGAAGTTATTGGGAGAAGAAATTAGTTATTATTGAGGGAATCCTTTTTACGGAAGGAAGAAAGGAGGGAAAAGGGAATAATTGTTCTTCTGGAGAAGAAGCGGAAAGGAAGGCCAGTGTGGGAAAGAGGAGAAAAGTGTCTGAGGAAAGATCTTCTCCAACCGAAGGACACTAGGTTCCCTTCAAGCTCTGTGTTAAATTCTTTATACTCTGGTTTTATTTCATAAGATTTGGGCTATACTGTTGATGAATATAATATCTGGATGAGTAGAATTTTTGAAATTAAAATTTCCTTTCAAATTTTCCATAAAACGTAGGAAAAATATTGTCCCGATTATGCAAATAAGTTAGTGAAAATCTAGGAATGCAAAAAAAAAAAAGAAAAAAAAGAGAAAGATGTATCATTTGTTTCCAAACCAGAATCTTGAAATTTGCTTGTCCAAAACAATTATCGGGGATCGGGGTAAAATGGGGTTTTACCCTTTTTATTCGGTAAATATAGTCCTATAGGTTAATTCTCTTAAACTTCTCTGGAAAAACAATTCTTTTTACGTTTGTGGGAAATAGGTAATTAGGTTTACTTTACCCTGTGTACGTTTTGCGGGTTTTCAACGCCGTGTATTTTTATTTGGTAATTTTATTTAACCCATTCAATTGAATAAATATTTATATTATTTTAAACCGGTATTGGGCGGTGGTAATTGATCCGTTCTTTTCTATTTTGTGAACAATAATGTATTGTGGAGTAAATCGTGAAATTTTGTCCATTGCCGAAATTTTGGTATGTTGAAATTTTGGAATATTGTATGAGGCGCCAGCATAGAATACTCTATTTATTTTATTTCCCATCCTCCACTTCCTGCGGCTGAGTACATAGTTTCCCGTGTCTTTCTTTGGTTGGCGCACTGCGTACAGTGACGTGTATTTTCCATTCACTACAGGAGTTCGTTGCATAGTGTGCCTTTATTGGTTCTTTTCCTTTTTGCAAAGTAATCGATATTGATATCTTCTGGTAATAGTTTCCTTCTTGTTCGGCAGACTCCAGACAATTATTAAACAATGAACTTTGTCTTGTAATGCTGGAGACTCCAATCATTAATACTTCCATTTTCTTTTTCCCGCTGTACATATATAAATTATACCACATGTATCTTTATCTATATTTATAATAGTATTTAACTTCTGCTGAAATATATTTTGACAATATATTTTATCCTTCTAATTCATTTGCTTCCTCTCCAAATTTTAGATTGAATAATATATTTATTCCCTCCTAAGATGATTCGATCAGCAGACCTCTATCTCCCTGCAGAATTTCCTTTATTCTTTATTCAGCCCTTTATTTCTCTGTGTATTGGCGGAATGGGGTCAGCGGCGGCCACCTCATCCCCATTTTCCCTTAGCTGTGGTGCGTCCCTTTTCTTTCCCTGGTTACCCTTTTTCGCCATCATGCTATGTAAGACATTCCGCATAGTTACCATTGATTGTTCCTATTTTTTTTAGTCCTGAATTTCCTTGTTTCGGATTCTTGCTTACTAGCCGATAAATATACTGATCTTTTTCGGCGTGAACAATTTTCTGTATGCAGTAAGGCGCGTTCTTTGCAGTTTTTCGCTCGTTTTCTTTATTATCATCTGGTATTTTCTTTTCTGTTTGTTCGGATAGCCATCAAATACCAGGAACCACCGTTTACACCTTTTTGTTCGCCATATATTGTGTATTTTCAGTAACTCTTTCATTCGCGTTTCTTTTCCCTGGCACCGGCGTCCACACTCCTTTGTTCTTTTTTTTACCGTGTGGAAAATTTGCTGGGAATGAATTTCACTGTTAATTATTTGTCTAGCATTATTTTCGTTGGTTATTGTGGGTGTCCAATAATTACTGGATATAAATTGTTTTTTTTCCCTACCACGCCCCGTACTTCCACTGTTATACATTTATATTTAAAGATTTGGTTTCTAAATGTGTATTAACGGGTTTGGACGAATTTGCAATCTATAAGACATGTATTAGCTGCTTGTATTTCGAATGCCTGGGGTGGGTGTGATCTTTGCAATGCACGTGAATCTGGAAATATGATTGCATTAGCGGAACCATACTTGGAATTTATATATATATATGTATAATTGAATTTCGTTGTATTAATTTATATGTTTTAATTATGTATCGGCGATAGATAATAGCGTTGTGTTTGGGTAATTAAACAAGTTATATTTATAGAGGTTTATGTTGATGGAAACATAATTCGAATGCTAGTTTTAATTTTGTTTGGTGTTAATAAATTAAATATAGATAAATACGGTCCTATCGAGTGTCGCATTTCATTCCTAAAACATGCGTAATATGTTGGTTCTCAGGACTTGAGTTCACCGTATGCTGGAGTTATTAATCTGCGAGTTGGTTGATATATAATTAAAGTAGGTATGCAATTTTAATTTAATAGATCTGTATATAAATGGATTATTTGTAATTTTATCATAAGAGTTAGGGAATTTCTTTATATATATAAATTGTTTGTTTAATTATATATATATATATATATATATATAATCATTGGGGTTAATTTAATTAATTTTAGTGTTAATGCTTTGTATATTTACATGTGTGTGGATTGTTTTTATATGTATGAATTGTGCTTTGTTGTAGGTAGATTTAATTTGATAGTTTAGTAAAAGATAGGCTGTAAATAGTTTTGGTCACTAAGAATTGAGTATTTCAAAGAAAAATAATAATAATAATGGAGAATCTTAACGTTAAATTAATGTTTTAATTAAATGGAAATTTGTTTGTGCATTGAATTATGATTTGATGTGAATCATTCCGTGTAACAAATGTGTTTTATCGTATTGTGGTTTATGAATTCTTTGAGTAATATTATTCCATGAACGAAGGGAATTGTCGTTATCGGGGAAAACTTAGAAGTGTATTAACCGGTTTAGGAACCCAAGTGATTCCAGAGGTGGGGAATCGTGATTCTTTGATTTTGTAGAAGTTTGGAAATTGTGAAGCTTATGGTTCGGTTTTATTGTACCAGAATGTGGTAATACTTCCTTGTGGATTGTGAGAT